>JARHVA010001852.1:2042500-2157500 GCA_037957365.1 Torreya grandis | reverse complement strand
CCATTATCCAAATATGGACATCAAATAAGTTTTAGGTATAAAACATAGGATACAAATAAGTATAAATAACCCTCAACGAGGAGCAAGGAAATAATAAGAAGAGGGAATGAAGCAGCTTAGGAAGACAAAGAAGATAAAAAAATAAGTTCAAGAATGTAGGGGTTTGCAAGATTCATATCTAAATTTTTGAAGATATATGAATAAAAAGACATTATTATGCTTCTTGATGTTATTTTCAGATAATTATAGTATGTAAGTCCATGTTCCTTGATTATTCTTTGATATTACTTCATATGTTGGTGATGATTTCTAAAGAAACAAGGGTTTTATTTATAGTATGACAATCAATATTTAAAAGGAACCTCTCTTGATTTAAGATTATTCATATATAAATTACAACTAACATGGTAAAATATATGATATATAACTCATATTAAATCTTAAATGTTCATTACAATCCATAAAAGTTGGATCTACATGCATTGCCCACGACAACCTCAGAACACACAATCAAGAGGTTTTTGATAATAAAGAAGTGTCTTATTTTATATTTTTAAGTTGAATTAAGAAAAATGTGTAGTTTAATATAAGATTATTTTATATCATTATTATCCAAGTCAATATTATTTAATATCTATAGGACATATTAAGTTGAATGGAAGTGTTACAATCATGTTTGAACATAAAACAATGTTTTATTAGTCTTTAAAAAGAGTCTTTTATCCATTTGGAAACTATTCAAGCCTAAAAAGTGGTAGAAAGAAGTGAATAAAACTTTTTTAGGGACAATTTATACTAAAAAATTGAAAATTTGGAATATGTATTGAAATTTTAGCTTTTTTTTACACACTCTGGAAACACAGTCCAAAAGTGTGACAATCGAAGGGAAAAAGGTATTTTTTATTATATTTAATTATTACTCAAGTGGAAAAATAGGTAAAAAATTTAGAATATGATGTTAAGTGTCTTATAAAATTTAAATATCTTAATAATAAGTCCTAAAATGTAAAATATCTCCATTTAGGTGTTATCGGGTCGTGTCACAATCTTGAAACCCTAGTTCAAATAAAAATATTCATATCTTGATTTCTAACTAGTCAAACTTCACCAAAATTTGTAAAATAATATAATAAAATGTTTTAAAATTGTTTTAAAAAATTTAATTAAATAATGATAGGTATTTATATTAAGAAACTCAAATCTTAGTCAATAGGCCTACATGTTACAATCAAACCTTGTTTGGGAGTTCTAAAAACAACATAATTTCTATAGGAATAATGCCAAGTGGATAAAACTTGTAAAGGAAATTTGGAGAAGCATTTGAAATATTATTTAATTTTTTAAAATTTTATATGTATTTTATATAAAAATATTTATTACTTTCCATGACTGTAGGATTGTAAGTTATGCTTTATAACCCTGTCTCATGAAAGTTGTTTAAGAATCAAGCATGGGGAATCCTTAAAGCCTATGAAACAAGTTGTGTGACATTATAATTAATTAAATAACCATGTTTAAGGCCTAATTATCCTAAGTTTTAAATAATTATATAGTTTTTAAATTAAATATACTTCATTGATAACCTTAAAAGACTATGTTGTGGTCATTTCTTGAAGAAACCAATATCCTGAGAAAGGCTTGAACATGTTTGTTGGATAAATAAAATTGATAAGATTATATAGTAGATTTTAAGGCATAATTAAATATATGTTTAAACAATATCAGGCAAAGAAGAGTGATAGTACCAATATAATATATAAATACTACATTTAAGACTATAATTAGTCTATGGTTACTATATTTATCAAGGGCAATGGAATGTCTATAAGTTTCGAAAACAACTTAAAGAAACATAGAAGCCTTGAAATCCATAAAGAGTATTTTAAGAACATTAATAAGTCAATTTTATTTTTAAATGGAATAAGATCCTAATTTGAGTCTCAAGGAACTATTGTTAACAAGATACATGTTAAAATCCCTACTATACTAGATTTTGTCATTGTGATAGATTGTAAATTTTGTGAATTTTCATAATTTTATATTAGTTTGGTAACTTTGGTAACTAAGTCTATGAAAGTTATTTTTATTTATCATCATTTTTATTATTATATAAATAATAATATAAATATTTTCTCATTATTATGAAATATAAAATAGAAAAAAGGTTTTGATTACATTGTTATTTGGTATCATATCTCAATAAGATATCTTGGGGATGGTGTGTAAATAAATACGATTAAAAAGAATTTTTAAAAAATAAAGGAAAGTGTGAAATTTTTAGGTTATCTTAGTGAAAAGAGAGTTAAGGGGGTTAAATAATCCTTAAATCCAATTGAGACATGATAAGTGAAAAGGAAAGAGTGGGTATAATCTCAAAAAGAAAGTCCAATGTAAATAAGGACTAGAGGTACCAAAAGACTAGCTTTAGAGGAAGGTAACCTAGGTGAGGTATCAAGAAGAAAGAAAGGTGAGACAAAATTAATAAGGAAGAAAAGGCACATTGAGGCCTAAAGTGAGAGACAAAAATAATAGGGAGAGAACATTTAGGGTTAGAGCAAATAACAAAAGGATGAGAAAAATAAGATGAAGAGATTAGTTGAAGGAAAATGCCACAAAATTTTGAAATAAGATACCAAGAAGAAAGAGTTGGATATGGAGAAAGAGATAGAAAATCTAAAATAAAATTTTAAACTCATGATGGAGTTGATAAAAGAGGAATAAAACCAATTTTATGTGTAGAATTTGACAATAAAAATAAAGTGGCCTATAGAACTATTAATTACAAAGAGAAAAAGGCATAAATTAATTGCCTTGATAAAGGAAGAAAAAGAAGAGATAATCAAATATTAATGTTTTATTTAAAGCAATGAGTTTGAGTGTGTGTTTTTAGGTACACATGTTCATGAAGATGTTTCCCAATATAAAGCATTAAATTTTTGAAAGAATGAAGAAGATAAGGTGTTAATAAACCTTGAATAGTTGATTGTATATGTTCAACATGAAGAACATAAAGAAAAATATGAGAAGTAGTAAGATAAGATGATAAATAAGATAATAATATTAAATATTAAGGAAGATATATATGTCTATTATGATAACATGGTTTTTTGTGTGAGACAAAAATAAAGAAGCAAATATGAAGAGTTGAATAGAAAAGAATATGGCAGCTAAGGAAATAGTCATTAAGAGTAGAAGTTTGATGCTAGCAGTAATAAACTTGATTTTGTAATCATGAATAATAATAAGGTATTTGAATCATCCTTGAATAATGAAAATCAAATACATGTTTATTTACAAGTATATGAAGGATGGATTAGCAGTGGGAAGGTTTAAAATGGATATTTTGAAGTCCATAACGAAAATGAGAAGCATGAAAAACATGATATAAATGGAAAAGGATGGAATATGCCTCAAGGGCATAATGAATAAATGGTTTATTGCTCTAATAAGTTTGTTTAATGTGTAGGTATAGGAAAGGACAAGGTATCAAAGAAGAGGCACAAGTGTGGATCAAAGTTGCATGCCCACATGTATGAAAAACTAGTTGAAGAAGACATATAATTAAAAGTTATTTATAGCAATAAGGGAAATAATAAATAACTCATGAATTGGATATCATGAACATTTTCAAGCCCAAGAGTCTGATGCAGGTGCATCATTTAAAGAAAATTTATGTTTTTACATATTAGTCTTGAAGGTCATGTTGTAGCTATAATAAGCTTGTCTAATCTTAATTTTATCATGTAATGGGTTTTGATTACGTGTATAAAATATTATTTAGACATGTTAACAAGATATTTTATCTTCCATAATTTCCATGTTGTGAAAGGTAAAAAAATTGTGAAAATGATTTTGGAACTGGAAGAATAGTCTGGTTCTTCTTGCTGGTTATGTTTTCTGGTCCTGTTCTCTGGTTTCTTTTTGTAATCTTCTATCTATGGTGTAGCCAGATCTATGTTAAATCTAGGTTTTGACCAGTGGTGTCTCTGGTGGTTTCAAGTCCATTTAAAACCTGTTTTTGCTACTTCTCTGTAGTAGTTTTTAGGTTCTACCTGTGGGTGTTGAAGCTTTATCTTTCTTTCCTTGTACTTGGGTTTCAGGATCCCATCAAAACCTATTTTTACCTTTATCTAAAAAAAACAAGAATTTTTATCTTCAACACTAGTGAAATTGGGCATACAAGCTCTATTTTGGTTTTCCTTCCAAATTGAGTTATTCAAATATTTGAACTTTTTGTTGAGAAATTGAAAGGTTTTTACATGTTGTAAAGTGTTATATTTTCTTTTAAAACATTATTTTAGTAAAACCATATGTATTAAATTTATTCTTATTCCAAACTCAACATACACCTTGTAATAAATGCACCAAACAAAGGTGAAAGATAATTTGATCATGATTGTGATAAAGTCTAGAGAAATGGAGAGAATATTGTTCCATTAGCCAAATATGGACATCAAATAAGTTTAAGGTTGAAAACATAGGAGAAAAATAAGTATAAATAAACCTCAATGAGGATCAAGGAAACAAGAAGAAGAGGGAAAGAAGGATCTCAGGAAGACAAAGAAGCAAAAAAAAGAGATCAATAATGTAGGGATTTGCAATATTTGCATCTAAATTGTTGAAGACATGTGAATAAATATATATTTTTTTATTATTGATGATATTTATAGATAATTCTAGTATGTAAGTCCATATGCCTTTATTATTCTTTGATATCACTTTATACCTCGGTGATGATTTCTAAAAAATAAGGGTTTGATTTATAGTATGAAAATCAAGCTTTAAAAGAATTTATCTCTTGAATTAAGATTTTTCATGTATAAATTTAAAATGATAGAATAAAGGAAAATATATATAACTCATATTAAATATTAAATGTTAATTTTTAATCCATAAACATTGAATCTACATTCATTATTCATGACAGTCTCAGAACACACAATCAAGAGGTTTTTAATAATCAAGAAGTGTCTTATTTTATCTCATTAAGATGAATTAATACAAATTTGTAGTTGAATGGAATAAGATATTATATTATTCTTATCCAATTAAAGATTATTTAATATCTATATGTCATATTGAGTTGAATGGAAGTGTTATAGTCATGTTTGAACATAAAATATTATTTTATTAGTGTTTAAAAAGAGTCTTCTATCCATTTGGAAAATTTTAAAGCATAAAAAGTGGTAATAACGTGAACTAAACTTGTGGAGGGACCATTTAAATTTGTATTGAAATTTTATCTTACTATTTTACACAATCTATAAACACAGTCCATAAATGTAACAAATAGAGGAAAAAGGGTTTTTTTTTCTTGCATTTAATGATTCTTCAAGTGACAAACATGGGTAATAGAGTTTAAATAGGATGTGAATTTTATTATCAAAGTGAAATTAATAAATTATAAGTCATAAAATTTAAAATATATCCACTTATGTGTTCTCAACTGTGTCATAGTCTAGAAACCCTAAATATGATCAAAATCTTCACATCTTGATTTATAACCAATCAAACTTCACCAAACATTGTATAGTGATAGAATAACATGTTTTTAAGGTGTTTTAATTTTTGTGATGAAATAAGGATATTTATTCATAGAGACACTCAAATCTTAGTCACTAGGAATGCATGTTATAGTCAAACCCTATCTGGGAGTTCTAAAAGAGCATAATTTATAGAGGATTAATGCCAAGTGGATTAAACTTGTAAGGGAACTTGGGATAATAATATAAAAGATTATTCAAGATGTTAAAATTTGATATGGTTTTTATATAAATATTTTTATTACTTTTCATGACCACATGATTTTAATTTTTTCTTTATAGCCCTATCTCATGAAAGTTTTTTAAGAATCAAGCATGGGGAATGGTCAAATCCTATGAAACAAGTTGTGTGATATTATAGTGAATGAAAGAACCCTATTAAAGGACTAATTACCCTAAGTATTGAAAAGGTATAATAGTTTTTAAATTAAATATTATTAATTGAAGAGCCTAAAATACTTTGTTATGGTCATTTCTTGAAGAACATAATACCTTGAGAAAGGCTTAAACATGTTTTTAGGACCAATAACATTGATAAGAGTATATAGTATATTTGAAGGCATAATTTTTTGTATGTTGAAATATTTTAATATAAATAATAGTGATAATACCATTAAAAGATCTAGAAACTTCATGTAATGTTGTAATCAACTCATGATTAGTGTATTAATTAAGGGTAATGGAATGCCTATAAGTTTTAAAAGCATCATAAAAAAACATAGAATCCTTGAAAGTCATAAAGAGTAAGAAAGAGTATTTTAATAACATTAAGAATGCAATCAAGTTTATTGAAAGATAAGAGAATCCTAATTGTAATCTTAGTGAGTTATTGGTAACAAGATATAGGTGACAAAATATTACTATACCATATTTGGTCATTGTGATAGATTGCAAATTTTATGAATTGTCATCATTTTATATTAGTTTGGAAACCAAGTATATGAAATTTATTTTGAGTTATCATCATTTTAAGTACTATATAATCAATAAGAGAAATTGGTTCTCATTACTATGAAATAAATAATAGAAAAAGGTTTGGGCTACAACATTTCCACATCAAAATGTTGGATCTCTTTACCCAAAGACCATTACATGCACATTATATACAATATATAGATTATGCATATATCCACCTCATACTCTTTCATTAGGACATGAAAGTTTTATCAATGAAATCCTAACCTTAAATGGATAATAAAATATTTAAATTTAATGAGAAAATGAATGAGAGAAAGAGAAATAGTGGACCTAGTGTTTCAATCCAATGGTTGGGGATTACTTGATCTAATGGATAGGATCACATTTTTTAATTTTAGGAGGTATTTATATTTTGTAAACTTTAATTTAAATTTATTTTGTAAATAATGTCAAGGTGATCCTCGTATCCCTTCTATAGTCTTTTATGCCCTAAAAAATTCATTATAAATAATATCTAATAAAACTAAAATCATAATTTAACTATACACTTGTTTATAGAAGAAAACTACTCAAGAACATATTTGGATGACTTAATTCCACTCTTAATTAAACCCCCAAATTTTTTCCATAGAATTTATAATTATTTTATGAATAAATTTAGCCTTGTAGGAAAAACTTAGAAGACAAATTTATAATTGAATGAAATCCATGTGGGATTTTGAATAATTTTGAAATACTTGTTGTCAATCCCAAGCCTCAAATTTAATATGTTATTGTTTAAAATAAGTCCCTTGGTTAATTCCAAAATGCATTTTGCATTAATGTTAAAATAAAAAAAATTTGGAGTGTTAAACTATTCAAAAATATATTTTTTAGAGTTTTATGTTTTACCTCTTATTTCTTAGCTTAGTAAATTAGATAGTTATTTAAGCAAGTTTTCTAGTCCCAATGAAATTTAGTATATAAGTGTTAATTTTGATTTTAATAAGGATAATAAAAGAAACCTAGAATTAGAATAAAATAAATAACCATTGTTGAAATTTAATTAATATGGGATTTGAATTATTTTTTAAATTGATTAGAATTATTGGATCAATGATTAAATATTTTTATTATCGATAATAATAACTAAAATGTGTCAGATTTAAAAAATAATAATTTTCACACGTAGTTTATTAGTGTTTTTATAGCTCATAAAATTAGTTTGTAATTGATGTAAAATAAATAACTGACAACAAAATTTATCAAATCTAAGAATTAAAATACATTTTAAATGGATTATAATTATTAGTATTTTGGGGTAAAAACCTTTCATCTAGACTATTCATCCCCAAACTTGTTATTGAAGGTGACTCCATTAATATACTCCATGATCTTGAAGGTAAAGTCACCCCTTATCATTTCATCAAATCACTTATTGATGATTCTTGAAGCATTTTCTTCTCATTTGAGCAATTTTATTTTGTCCATTGTACTAAGAGGGCAACTCTATGACTAATAGCCTTGACATTTTTGGATTGGGTGATGAAAGGCTAGTTACATGGGATAACCTAAATCAAATCCCAACTCAAATTATTAATCACCTTTAATAATGATTGTAATCAATCATCAAAATGAGTTAACCATGCATGACCTAAAGGTAGCATTAATAAAGAGTGTGAGGACTTGGATGAGTAATGATTCTCACCCCAAATTCACTATTAACTCCATTGGTAATATAAATTGGTTTGAATTCTCCAAAAACAAAATAAATACTCGAGGTTAATGAGAAATAATTATTTTATCAAGTTGACCATGGGGATAACAGAGACTATTTTGAATTGCTCTCATGCCAAGAATTCCAAAATAATAAGAAATTGTCAAAAAAAACTTCATACGAGAGGTATGTCTTCTTTCATGCAATGCATTATATGCCATGAAAAAAACCTCTCAAAGGATTTTATTCTTGCCTAGAATAAGTGAATGAACAAAATAAGGGAAATGAGAATAGTTATCTCATAGGAAATCATTAGTGAGACGATATGCATGTCTTACAATGGGACAAAGGCCTTTAAAGATAGTATCTATAATCTTATATTAGTGAAAAAATTCTTCAAACCTGATGAGGATATGAAGACAGATAAGAAGGGTTTCCCTAGGCTTAACATTCCCAAGTGATGGCTAGAGATTTGTCTGCAAGTGATGAAATGCCTTACTTTTGAAGGTAAGTTCACTATGATTTTATCTTATCACTTCATTTTCCTTAACCATTTCATAGGTTATAAAATTAGTTTGAATTTTTATTTTTGTTAAATCCCTAGAAAGCATCACTCTAGATTACCAGGTGAGTAACAAAAATGACATAATTCACTATGGTGTAATGTATCTATTATTTCAAAAATGAGAGATTCTTCTCAGCAAAACCATCTCCCTTGATGAATACCTTCTTATTAACACACTAGTGCCCCCTAAAAAATAGGAATCTTCCCCCAACCCCTAATCCTTTACCCCCTTGACCAACCTGGATAAAACCCCTCTTAAACACCTATTATTCCTTCCCCATCCTCTACAAAAAAAAATCACAAAACTAGATCCACCCCCACCAAGGAGGAAACTAGTCATAAGGGAACCTTAACCCTCTCCCTAGAGGACTCTTTTGGCAAACACAATAGGGAACTTGGAAATTAATTGGATAAGATTGAGAATGCTGGGATGGTCATTTCAAATCTTATATCTGACTAGAATCATTTGAAAGTGGTAATTGTGATGTTTAAGAATGATTTAGACATGGTGTTGAAGATGTAAGACACCCCACTGGAAAAGATGATTGAACTAGTGGTGATCTCTGAGGAGACTCCCGTGACCTAGACCACCTCTCAACCTAAAGGGAACACATACTCAATTTAGGAAAATATCATCCACACCTCTATTAAAGGCCCTTATAAATGTATTAGGGGAAGGATCAATAAGGAACTATTGAAGGAAACTAGTTTAGAGATGTAGCAGGAGGCTACACAAGATAACACTATCTCTAAGAAGCTATCTAGTTATAACTAAGGCTTTAGTTGTGGTCTTTTTATTTTTTGGTTATCATTATGTTCTTTCTTGGTTGAAGGAATTCTCTAAACTATAACTAATCTATGGCTTAGATTTCATTATGTATTCTTTTATTTGGACTAGTGGTTGTAGGATCCCTATGAAACCTTCTTTATTCACCCTATCTAATAAAAAATAATAATAATAATAGTCAAATAATTATATTCTATGTTTTTTGTAATGAAAATTAGATAGATTTAAAAATTAGTTTCATGAGCATGTAATAAAATTTTTATCTTATAAAATTCTTCCAATAATGTTAGTTGTTTTTAGCAACTTCTATTTTTTTAGTGATGTAGACCAAATTGACATAGGCACATATAATGACCCAGACCGAGTTGGTACAAACACAAGTGTAAATAACATGTCTATAGGGACAGGTAGATGGATTGAAATCTTGAACTACCTCATTATAGTGTACCATTCAGAGGAGTCAAATCAAGGCCTCAATAGGTAGTGTGGCTAGACCACGAGATAGATAGTATGGAGCCCAACCCTAGAGATGGAACATTGCTTATGGTTGTATATTTTGTATCAAACTCTTGAGATATATATATTATGTATCATTTTGGCTTATATTAATTTCCTTATCTTATAAAGTATGATCAAACTTTTAGATTATTTTTTTCTTCTTGGGGAATTTATTTAATGTTGTTTTTGCATGCACTTTATAACTTTTAATTGGTATGAAATATGTTGTTTTGAAATTATTGTTTACCTATGCAACTATATAGGGTTTCCTTCATTGATAAAATATGTAGGTTACTTATTTTATTATATCTAGTATAAAAAAAGAGAATTAGATTCATATTATAGATTAATTCATCATTTTTAAAAATTATTTATATAATGTTTGCATTGTATTTTATTAGCTTATAGTTGATTTAGAAATATTTTTTGAAAATTTCATTTACTTTAGGGAGTTTATTAGTTCATATTGGTGATTATATTACACTTTTTCTAGCCTAATAAATACATTTATAAGATAATTTGGAATTATTTAATTTAAATGTAATTTATTTAGATAGTGTTTTAGTTGCTCTATGTAAGGCCTAGAGAAGAGAGTGTGTTACTGTGATTAAAAATTTTACATTGATTAATTCTAAATGAGCCATAATTTTGTGTATAATATTGTCTCTTATTACCCCTTGAAAATGTATAAATATGCATGGGTTAGTTAGTGGCCAAAATGTTACCTGTAGGGGTAAATTTAAGAATAAACATTTTAATTCTACATGGTAAAGGTAAGTCACTTTTGAAATAAGTAATAAATATTATTTTTATAAATAATAAACTAAAAACAACCATGATTTCACTTATGCAAGTGCACATGATAAAATATGTTGGTATTATTGTGAGTGAGAATAAGAAATGGTGACTAACATTTAGAACATTTTCCCTTGTGCTCTATACATAGTTCCATGCCTTTTTACTATTATCCAAAATTTGGACACCATGAATGGGTGTCATTCATAACTTTGATGTATTTAACCTTAAATTTTTTGATATCCATTATTTAGGTCTAGTATTGGCCATTAATGATCTATGATGATATGTAGTGTGTCTTCCTTAGCAGCTTACAAGGTCATTTAGGATGGTCTAATGAGTAACAAGTTTAAGTCAATTTGTATTGTCATCAAATGGTCATTATTTTTAATCATTCTTTATGTGTTTATAGCTGTTTAATTAAATTTTTACAAAGTTAAGGTTAAGTTTGAAATCAATTAAATGAGGAATCATGCTCCAAGAGGCAAGGTGGTGACCCTTCTAGGAACATCCATTATCTCAAGCTGACCAAATTGGTCAAGAAACAAATATAGTAAGTTGATCACATTGTATTTTCAATTAATTTGGAGAGATTAAGGTAGTTTTTATAAGATTAAGTATTTAATTACTTTAGTCTCATTGTGAATTCCAATGTTGAGATGACACTTGCTAGGAAAGAAAAAATATGGAGGTTTTTTTTTTTCCTTAAATAGGGGTATTTTTAAGTCAACTAACACCTTGGTAATGAAATGATGTTATACATGTCTATACACATCCTCCAAGGGTCTTAAATAAGTAATTTTCAACATTGGGACTTATCTGTAACTAGTTATTTATCATTATCTAATGCCCAAGTGAAGAGATATTGAATGAGATATAGGCGAAAAGAGGTGGGAAAATTTTTGACACATTGATACACATATGTAAGATTTATGGAAAGCTAAAGAATCACCTGGTTCACCATCTCCAATAGTTCCAAAGTGAATAATAGGTAGATTTTTTAAGAAAACAAGATTTTAGAGATATTTTTCAAAGGATTTCCATTGATGGGAAATGTAAAACTTATTCTAAGTGTCCACATGGTTTTATTATACCTAAATACATGAAAATAGTGGATCTAAAGAGTTAAACAGTGTAAAAAACTTCATTTCTCCATTGAGTTTTTTAGCAGCCCCAAAAGGTCAACTAGTTTGTGGATAATACTTTGAGGAAAGATAAGTTTAGAACCCAAGATATTTTATAGGTGAGGGGATCCAAATTAAAATCCATTTTGTGTCATTTTTTGTCTAGTTAAGTCCCTTAACTCTATGAATAATTGTAAATAAGTTAAGGGTGTATAAAGGTGACTCAAAACCCCACTAGGGTTAGTTTTCTCCAAACGTAGAGTTTTAAAGCTTAGTGAATGCATAATAATGATTGGGAAGGGTATATTAAATACTAATTGACCCATATAACATAATTTTTTATCAATTTTATTCATGTTCATGTTTGATGTAGTTTCCACTAGTCTTGATATGCTAGTTTGAACAAAATAACCAAGTTTGTAAAAATTGTAAGGTGTTTTTGGTGAATATAATGGATGAAATAAGACGTTTAATAATTTATAAAATATCATAAATATAAATTATATATATACACATAATTTTAGTCATTAAATTCAATAAAGGTAGGTAACTATGCATGCATAAACTGAACTATTTAAACTAGCAGCCATGGTGGGGAAATCTTGCCAAATAGATGTGTGTATTTATTATCCAAGACACTTAAAGGATATATACAATATCACATATAATTTAATATCATTATTATAATTTATTCCAAGTGAAAATTCATCTTATTCAAGTTTTCAAGGGTCTCTTTTCAAGCCTAATCCAAAAAGAAGATTGTGAGCTTGCATGTATGTAGACCTATAGGTCACCATTGGCATCAAATGCTTGTCTATGGTAGTGCATGTGGTATATATAAAACATTATACTATTATATATTTCCTATTAAAAAATATATACAACATTTTAAGCCTAAACATATCAAACATCAACTCAATTTGCTTTCAAGTGGACTGTGTGAACATGAAGAGAAGGATTGTGAGAGCTTTAATTGAATGTTTAAGCTGACTTGGACCCCAAGGCTTGATTTATAAGAATTGAAAATAATGTTTCACATTACTCCATATTCCCATCATTATATATTTAGGCTCAAAATGACCAAACAAGGAGAAATGAAGGTTTTTGGCCTAAATGACTACCTATAAGCCTATAGCAAGTAATATTAGTAAAAGTGCATTGGTGATGAATGATTGAGGAATAAAGAATTTGTAGGTTATAAATAAATGTGAGTGAAAGGTATATATTTTCAGATCATTTCAACAAGTCTTTTTTATCCTATGAGACTCAACTTGGTAAACCTACAGTCAAAAGACCTAAATGACTACATACATGCTTGCCTATATGAATGTGCACCTTGTGTATTGGTTATGAGGTCCAAAAGTCATTTGAGTTGTGATAAGCCTATATATATGTGTGTGTGTCTGTGTTTATGTGTGTGTGTGTGTGTGTGTGTGTGTGTTTGTGTGGTTAAATAAGTTTCTTATGTTGAAATTAGGTGAAATTAATCAAAATAGGCATTCTTAAATGTTGACAAGTTGACAAACCTAAACACCACCTACATGCTTGTCATGAGAAACTGAAGAAAGAGCACATGCATGATGGGAAGTAAAGGGTTATAAATTATATATAGGTTAAATAGAAACATGATAAAAATTTAATATAATTCAAAACCAATAAATTTCAAATGGGAAAATAAACATGTTTAATATTGCAATCAAGAGCCTATAAATACCTACAAGCCTATTGAGGTGAATTGAAGATAAGTGTGGGTGGTTGTTTGAAAACATGAAGTAGATGAGAGTAAACAATATATATACACTTAATTATAAGGTTTTTATATGATATTAATATATTTTTAAATATTACCAAAGGAAATGAAGGGGTCAAAAGGGTTATTTAGGCCCAAATGATCACACATAGGTTTATGTGTGAAGATTGAAGGAATCTTTAGTGTTTTCGAATATCTAAAGGATTGAGGAGTCTCAAAGGATAAATTAAATTTTTCAAGATGATTCCTTGAGTTTTTAAACCATTTATAATGATAATTTTGTAAGAGGCCTATTAGGGTCACTTTGGTGTGACTGACTACAAACCCTTATATAAGGATTAAGGCAAATTCTAATAGATTGAAGGGTAAATTCATTAATAGAAACATTAGAATAACTCATAATATGTGTCATATATCCCAAGATAACTTTATATTATAAAAAAATGTACATGATGATTTTAGATGTTGCATTGACCCTCAAACCACACCTGGACCCCCTTGGGACCACTTCACAAGATTTTAACCACCAAACCTAGTCAAAACGACTAACCCTAAGCATTTTTATCTTTGCCCTCTTTACCATAAAAGGCAAAACCATAACCACATATGGTTATCCTCAACCACTTATCATTAACTTTTAACCATATCAAGGGTTAACTACCACTCAACTAAAACTTTCTTTTTTATTTTTAGTTGTTTGATCCATATGCGTGATCAATACATGGCAAGGCTAAAATTAGAAAGCTTGTTTAACACATTATTTCACCACTCACTTTTTAATATATAAATATAAGATGAGGAGTAGGCAATCATCAAATTATTGTGTATTATATCTCCTTATTTAGGTATTTTTCTAACTTCTAGTGAACAGGATAGAAATCAAAAGTGATGTTGCCATTAATCAATAGCCAAGCCATCATTACTCCATCAAAATTACTTAAAAATATACAATAAGTTTTCAGCCACTCAACCCAATATTATTTAGACCAAAATAAAAGCTAATTATATGTTTTAAATAATTATTCCCTTTATTTCTCTCTAGAACTTCTCTCTAGCCTCCCCAAACAAACTTCTTTTACCCAAGCCAAATCTAATAGTAACCATTGATAGTCACCTAACCATTGATGGTTTACCCATAAAAACTAATGGTCACCTAACCACTGATGATCTTACCTATCTATCAATGGTCATTATGTGTCAATTCCAATAGAAAACTTATTTGACTTATTAGACCCTAACCAAATCCCACTTTCTAACTTTTTAACTAATCATAGAACATCACCCTATTTTTTGAACCACATCTAATTAATTTAGCATAAATATCTAATTTTTTATTTTTATTATTAGGAAAATTCATATCTTTTAATAAATTATTATATTTTATTTCAATATCTTATGTTATTCATACAAGTAATTTATCTTTTGCATTTAGAACTTGATTATTTAAAAGTGTGGATTGACAGCCTCTAAGGAAGATTATGCTTATTGGATCTATCTTAATATTAAATCCATGATACTACCTAAATATTCAACCTTTTATTTAGTGTTTTATTATTTTCAAGTCATTCCGCCCTAGATAAAGAGGAGTATCTACAACTGTTTGGATCACAGAGTGCATACCAAATCTAGGTTCTACTAACCTTGCCCTTCTTTTAAGGTTTACAAATTTTTTATTATAAATAAATCAAAATTTGTGTGAAACATTATGGAATACCCATTTGGAACCTTGAGTCTTTTCTCAGGTTCATAGATGTATCTAGGTGCTTCTTCTTATTTTTTGCTCATACAACAAAATCAAATTTTTATTTTGGGCCTAAAATTGACTGCATACATTATTTTCTTGCTTATTTTAGCTCACATATGTTAATTAATCAAGTGAATTAATTGTATATTCACTCTTATAACACACATTAGACAAAACCACTTACACTTAATCAAGCATAAAAACATTGACATAAGGCCCAACTGAGATTTCATCACCTAACAATCGGCTTTCCTAGATATCCTACTTGGATTTCATCACCAAGGGGAGAACCAACTCAGTTTGTTGACTAAGTATAATCTCTATAAATTGGTGTATCTTGGCTAAGCACCTAATTCCCTTATCATTATGGTGTTTGAAGTGAGGTAGTAGGCCCTAATATCAATCCATGTAGTGATTTCCAACATAGATCCCTTTGAGAGCCTAAACTACGTAAAACCAACCATAGACTTCCTTTTTAGTACCCATTCTATAAACCAAATTTAAATTGCATAATTATTAAATAAAAATGAATAAGCCACAAGAGAGACTAAGAATAACCTCAAGATTTAATGTGCTCTAGTGTGTGTTTCATTTCCTTGACTTTTTATTATCTTGTCTTTGTTTGAGTTGTGAGATTACTTGTATCTTCCTCTTTCCCTTATCTACATTATTTTAAATAGACAAAAACTAAGAAACCAAGAAAATTAGGATACACCCCCTAATCATGCATCTTCCTCTTATCCTTCATTCAAGGAGTTTATCTTGGATGTAGAGAGTTCTCCCCATCCTTATACAATTCCTAGTGTCCCTCGAATGGTTGCCTAAGGTGATATGGATTTTTCTAATTTTTGGATAAAAAAACCATATCCTTCCAACATTACCTTAACATCATATCCAAACCTAAATCTACTTCAGTTACACCTACTAACCCACCCTATGGCATGCCATCCCACCTTATGGGCAACACTTCTATTTCTACCATTTCCACCCAACCTTTAATTACCTAGGTATCATCTTATATTAATAATCCCACCAACACCACCATCTAAAACCAACCCACCCAACACCCAAACACATTCTACCCCAACTTATAAACCTTCTATTATAGGGGAAACCCAACCTTTGGGCACTGGTACTCCACTCACCATGGGAGTACCCTTTACTAGTTTCACCACCCTTCCTCTTCTTTCGAAACCACCTACATCCACTCCATTATAGATCTTGTTGGTCCCCATAACATCTAACCTTACACCCATTAATACCAAAGTTACCACCTATCCTTTACCTATCAACCCAACCATGCCTCCTACCCAACTCGCATTAATCCCTCAATAGGTTTCCATTGAACCAAACTTGAGCTACATCCCTAACCCATAAGAGTATGTACCTCTAACTTCTACCCAACCACCTATCTCCAATATTCATATGTGTTATCATCCAAACCACCCATGTCAACATACTTATATGTGACAACCTCCCAACCTCCCACTACTTATCCTTAAACCATACCACCAAAACCCAACATAATTAGCCCTATAACTACGGGGGTGCACAACCAAAAATAGATCTTGTCAAAATTTTAATGGATAAAATGACTACTTTAGAGTCATCTATTTTTGGTTCCCATAACCTCTTATCATTCAACCAAATTTATAATGAACTAATTCATCCATCCATCCCCATTTGACCTTATCCTCCCCAATGGGAAAATCTAAACTTTTCAAAATTTTATAGAAAATTAAGACCCTAAAAAACATCTAAGATAATTTATGAATTATTTATATTTGTTTTCTATGATGATTCTCTCCTTCTCCATATCTTTCCCATGTCTCTATTAGGTCTGAAACTAGATTGGTGTAGTGCTATTATAAAGCACTCCCTCTTTTCTTTTTCCCAACTAGCTCAAACTTTCTTAGACCACTTTTCCATAAACATATCTAAGAAGGTTTCCATCACCAATATTAAATATATATATAATTTTGATGATGATTCCATATCTAACTTCATATCCACTTGGAGAAGCTTGATAAATCAACTCTATTTCTCTTTATCCCAACCTGAGTTGATTGAACTCTTTACTTGGGCTTGTGCCAAACACATTTCCTCCACTTTTTGGGTTCAAAATTTTATGACCTTAGATGAGGCTTTTGCCATGGCATGACAGTTAAAAAATAGAGCCATTAATGAGGGGAAGTTAAAATTGAGAAACAATAATTCTACCTTCAAATCAAATGAGGCCCCCTCTTGTAAACAAAACAATCAACCCAACACTAACACTAAGAACAAGGGAACCACAAATGTGGTTGTCCTTAAAACTACTCCTCCACCCATTGTTAACCAACCCAACTCTTCTAGTTCCTTCAATCATAACACTAGAAGGCCAAACCATAATAATCAAAATCAATTTACTCTACTAAAGGAGCCATACTATTCAATTTTAGAGAAGTTTTTGAAATAAAATATCATACATCTTCCACCGATCAAACATCCACAACAATTTGATTCCTCTCATCTTTTACCCCATTGGTCTAAGGATGAATTTTTTGCCTTCCACCATGTCATTAGACATGATGTTAGTAGGTTAAATACCTTCAATAACAGCATCCAAAATCTCATTAACAAGTGGGAACTTGTGTTGGATAACCCTAATGCACCCCCAAATCAATTATTTGACATCTTTAGACAATCATGCCCCCTATGTTAACAATGAAAAAAATAGAGTGAAATCCTCTCACAACCATGAGGTCCATACCCTTAACATGGTTCTTAATGAACTTGTTATTGAGGGAACCATTTATGAAACCACCTTTCCTTCCCCTCCACTTATTATGGTAGTGGAATCACTCTCCATTACTTTAAAAAATGAGACCAAGGAAACAACTATTCCCTTTTCTCCACTCATCGAGGTAGTGAAGCTACCCACTTCTATTTTGGAAGACATACTAAAAGAGGCATCCATTACTATCATATCCTTCTCTTCCATAATACAACAATCCACTCTTTCATTGAAAAGCATCCCTAAAGAAGAGATCATTTTACCCACCTCTATTATCAGAGACTTATTGATGCTTCTGAATGTACCATAGGTGCACTTAGTGTTTAAAGAACACTTCTCATATTAGAATTTATAAAATTCAGAGCATGAGTTATAGGTTTTGACAATATGGTTGCCTATGATGAAATAGCAGTAGATTAAGATAACTTTTCTACAATATTTATATAATTTTAGTGGTTAGGGGCCACCTTGGCCTATTCTTCATGAATCCTTGTTGATACTTAGTGAATTATGTTCCTACATTAAGCTACATACTAATATATATATATATATATATATATATATGTATATATATATATTTATTATGTGTTTAAAACTAAGATGATCATGGTGTAAAAAAGAGAAAAGAGAAAGGTAGGGCAGAAAATAAATAAGTGATTGCCAATTTTAGTCCTGAACATTATGACAAAGTATTAATATAAATTGAATACGCATGTAACAAATATATAATGCAACATATCCTAAGATAAAATATCACTATATATTAGGCAAACTTCAGAGGAAATCATTTAAGAATCATAAGTAAGAACCAAGTTTACTTTAGGGATTTACCACTATAATCAAATAGGCATTGCACATCTGAATACAGAGCAAAGTGAAATGAAGAAAAACCTAAGATATTTCAACTAATTTATCATAGGTACAAATTAGAAACCCTATGATTAAAAAATGTTATTCAAAATTCAAAGACACTATTCAAATTTAAGACCTTTACTAATAATTGAGATAAAAACTACAATAGCAATTAACACATTAAAATGGACAATCCTTATAAATTTTCTTGATTCTATTAATTACTTCAAGTATATCAATTTGTTCAAAAATCTCTCCCTTTTTACAATGATGATACATGCCTTTATAGCAAGAATAGGTAGTATACGGGTCAGTTAAATATAAGTGTACAAAGGTAAGGGCAGTTGTCCTTATGAGCTCTATAATACATGTGCTTTCCCAAATCATACTAACCTAGAGGTAAATATTCTAACAAACTAGCATATTCCTTTACAATGGAATATTCTATTATAAAATGTTACTAATTTCTATTAGAATAGAATATTGCTCTAACTTGATGGTGGGGCCCCTATTTATTGCTAAAGGATGCTCATGGCCATCTCATTTTATTCATCAACCATCTTGAGATCTATAGTAGGCTTCATGATGTACCCATACTCATGGTATATTAGCTCATCTAATTATTTGTCATTTTTAGCCAAGGCCTCTATGATGCTTATAGCTTCAATGATCCTCTCACTTGTATTGAATATCATATCTAAGATCTTGTTGTTATCCTATCTAGACTAGCCTTTGATTTTATCTTATATTTCTAGAGTCACCAAAGTGGTCCTATGCTTGAACTTTTCATCACTAATGAGGCCAAGGGAAGTAGGTTGTGTAGGATTGATAATCATGGTCCCAAAAAGCTTCTCAATTCTACTAATGATCTCTTTGTCATATTTTATAAGCCTCTTTACCTTGGTGTGCCAAGTAATCAAGCTCTAAACCTTATCAATATCAATCCCCAAGATTGTGCCTATGTGTCCCATACTTATGGTTCTAAAGTTTGGGATCTACTTCTTTACATGAATGTTGAGGAAATGGGAAATCTTGTCCTCTAAGGCCTATCATTGGGTGACCAGGTCTTTGGATAATGTATATTGGTCCTCTAATGCACTCTGCCTCATCTTCATTGACTTTAATGCCTCAAACATGTCATATAATTACTCATAAAGCATCTTGATCATGACATTTGGTACCGATAGGATTGCCTATGTTTGTAATTTCTTTTCTCTTTCTAAATTATGGATGTTTTGTAATTTCAAGACTCTAGCCTTGGCTTGGTGTGATTTTGTTTCTATCAAGCTTTCCATATCTTCCACATGGATGGAAAATTCACCAAGTTATTGGACTCTCATAAAATTTAATATTGTAAATGGATCTAGCTTCTAAAAGGTGAATTCTTCTATCCAAGCCATGGTTGTCTTATTTATTATTCTATCTAATCCTATTTTCTCAATATTGAAATAAACTATGGTAATTGGTTCCTTGAATTGGGGAGGTTCTAAGACCTCCATACTTGAGCTATTAGATTCTCTTGGAGCATCCATCTTCTTACCTCCTAAGCCTTGGGTGACCATAATTATCCTCTCTTCTTGCTCCTTCATTATAGCCTTTATCCAAGGCTTAATGTCATCATGCACATTCACACCAACTCTTGTCATGACCCATAAGTGGGAGAGAGATGGGATCTTTTACAATTTTCCATAGATGAACTAGTCAAGAATGACTAGTCCATGAATTAGAAATCATCACTGAAGAGATTGAATTCACTAATGGGATGAGAAAAGGTCAATCTAGGTTTCTTCCTTAGTTCTACTAGGACCAAGGCCAATTTTACTTCTTCTTCTCTTGAGGTGCCATGGGAATCAACTCTTTTATTATTATTTCCCTAGAGGGATCCTCTTCTCCACCTAAGCCATATGACTCTACAAGTTCCTTAAGGGCATCCTCAAGTGTCTCTTCTAGATCCAAAGCTATCATGTCAATGTACTAGACTAGAGAAGTTGGCCTTTATTACATGGTTGAAGATAAGGATCCATCTCTAGGTATTTTTTCTAATCTTATTTATCCAAACTTCTCCTTTCCATTGCCTTGACCATCCTAAATTTATTCAATCTATTGTTGGGTCTATTGTGATTGATCTGCCTGAGGTTGCTCATGAGATATCCTAGATGGCCCAAGTAGTAAATGATATTTTAAAGGGTGCATTTTCCATGTTTCCTTAGATGGCTTGTTTTCCTCAACAAATCTATGATGTAAATTGATGTTGTGGCCATGGATCTTGGCCAATAATTCCCCATAGTTCCTGTATCTAATGTATATGGTGTCATGGATACCTAGTTGGTATACATATTCAAGTGTAAGATTTTTGTCCTTTGTATCCTCTACTAATTTTTTCATTGGATCCCATATTTTGAGTTCATGTAGCTGAAAGCCAAATGAATTCCTATGTGTGACCATAAAATCCACTTATTTCTAGTCTTTAATTATGACTTTCCCAATATCCAATGGGAAGGAGTGAAGTAAACTTTTCCTCCTTTTATTGCAAGCCTTATCAATGATAAAGATGAAATGGGAGGTAATCTCCTACTTAGAAAGTTTATTTGGGACATGCAATGGTAGTCTATAAGGTTGGGACATAATTCCCTCTATCCTAATGACTATGCAATCTAGATAATACAATACATCCCCAATCATCTCCACACACTTTTTGATGAGGGGGTGAAGCCTAGGCATGGGAATACCTATGATGGCTTCAACTATTACTATGAAAATGAAATCATAGATAATATATATATGATTCTTATATTTAAATATATATAATTTGTAATAGTAGTGTGAGATGGTTGTATTAATGTCTTAGGATCAATTTCTAATTCCAAGGAAGATGATTGAAACAAGAAGGGCATCAAGTAGGTAAGACATCATGTATAATTTCTTAGAGGTCTTTCTCTTAATGGTGATGAATTACTTGGCAAGGCAGATGTTGACCAACTCTCCTATTGGAGGAGTAAGTTTTTATTCCACCAGGAAGTGTACATATGAGACCTAAACCTTATTCACATAAGTATTCAATGGGGAACTGAAAGCTCTATTCAACAAGGTCATTATCACCCTAAAACCTTCTCTAAACTAGATAATAAGGATTTTACCATTAAGGTTTCTAAATATGTGAGGTCCTTGGTTTATCTAGGGTCTGAGGATAGAGTCTAGGTCATGGTCATTGGTCCATTCCCTCATCTTGGGAAGGTTCACATGGGGAAGAGGGAACTTAAAGTACTTTTTGAAAGAAATAAGGGAAATATATGATACCTCTTTTGAGTTACCTTCATTAATAATCCATTCAAAATCAATCCTACAATCAACAAAAATGGGGGATAAGACATCAATGTAGTGTAATACCTTTGGTTTTACCATGGCATGGTGGAGGCCAGGCATCTAGATTACAACTAGGTCACAAAGTTTTTTGTTAGTGGTGGTAACTATTTGTTCTTCCTTTGATATGGGGTGTAATTCTTCTACCATGAAGAAGAGCTTAGACCAATTCCTAATGCCATGGATGTTTAATGTGGTGAGGTATAATTTTTTATCTTTGAATACTTGGCCCTCACTATCTATCATCAAATAGAGCTCAACCTCTTCCTTCAATTGTTTCTAGCTAGCTGCCATGGTCTCTATTCCCTACTAATTTCTCATGTCAAACTATAGAAGATCTTTGTGAAATCCCTGTCCTATCTAGGAACATAATTAAGTTATCCTTTGATTAAATTGTAGCAAATTGGTCCTGATTGGGTTACCTTTTATGTAGGGTTTATGGTTATGGAGATTTAATGGTAAAAGATATCTATGCTTTGGCTTATATGTGTTATGGATTTAATTTGGCCTTTTGCCTTTATACCTATGTGTTTTTGAGCCCATAAGATCTTTATTTTTATCCTTTTCTACTTTCATGGAGCTTATATGGCACTAGTCTATATCTTTTATGACATTTTTCATAAATGTCATTTGAACGCTAGCTATTATAATTTATAATAATTTCTTTATTTCATGTTGTAGGATCAAAATCCTATATTAGCATGAGCTATTGATCATAATTTGGGACCTTATCTTTTAATTGGTTCTTGGGTCTTAAGTCTTGTGTTCATGACACTTGGCATGATCACACATCTTCCCCATGTTCTAAATCTTATGTCATTCCATTGTCAAATAATCATTAGCCATGTGGTGGGTCTATGGATTCTTAAGGTTTTGTTGAAAAGTCTTTGGGGACCTTCACGTCATTGGATTAAACCCAATGACAAAGTATGGATTGTTGATCTACAAAATTTTTTGAATGTTAAGTTAGTACACTTTTAAAATTCATGACTTAGGCTTACATCCCTTAGGCTAAGGTTTATTTGATGTTTATTAAGCATGATACAAACCTTAAGCTAAGGAATTCAAACCTAAGTTATGATTTTAAAAGGGGTCAAGGTATAATCACTCTAGGTTAATGTATGCATTATGTTTATAAAACAAAATGAAAACATTAGGCTAAAATATTTATGCCATGTGACATAAACCATGCTCAAAATAGGTTCAACATGAAATGATAATCTAAAATTTACATAGGGTAAGTCTATTATTTAAGGTCTATTATGAAAAATGTAATGTGGGTCTTTAAATCATAGACTTAGGCTAGGTATATTTATTGTATATATTTATGTTCTACATATCGATGCCTTCTATTTTAGGCATATTTTGATAATTTCCCTCAGCTTGGTGAGCCACTTTAGAGTAAAAATATGATTTTGGGATGTTATTTGAATAATGAGTAAGAATTTTTCATAATTTTAAAATTAATGGTCTCATAGGTGTCAAATACACCTTCAAAAGCATCATTTGACAATTGCATGGATGTTAAGTTTAAACCAATGAAAATTTCATTTTAGTGGACTTAAAGTTGGCAGTCATGTGGGCATCAAGTTAGTCTTATTAGATGTTTAAATTATGGACACACAAATGTCAATTTTAAATTCATCAAAATCCTTAGGGTCAAATGTAAGGATTCCATTTGTCATTTTTGTTGGGCTTCATAGGGTATTATTATTAATTTTCTCCATTGGATCAAATGTCATTATAAAGTGATAGCCATGGGTCTTGATCTAAAGACATGATTTTGATTAGATGTCATGTCAAGAGGGTCCCCTTTCCTTTTAGTCTTCAAATTTAATGGTGACATATGTCCATCTTTCAGTCTCCTTGTATCCTTTCAACTTTTTATTTACACTTCACTCCATTTGATTGGGTCCTTGAGAGTAAGTTTAGATCATTGGATTATCCAAGATGCATGTTATTTAATCTAAAGTTATCAATTATCTTCACTCCATTGGATCAAATGTTGTGATAAAATGATAATAGTAGGATCCTATAAATCATGAGGAAGTTAATGTTAGGACCATAAAGGTAATTAAAACTTAGGCTTAAGGTGTTAAGATTAAGGTTATGATGTATTAATGAATACATCAAGGCCTTAGTATTGAAGTCTTAGGCTAAGTTTGGGAATATAAAAGGACCCTGCACAACAACATTTAGTTGGGCCATAAGGAACTTTAAAAAATGGAAAGTAACAAAGGGGGTCAATTTTTTAGTTAATTTGTGTTAAAAAACATGACTAAACCTAGGATATGCATTTTATATTTAAGTCCATAAAAATGATTCCCATCAATTTGGTTCCTACCATAATAAAAATTTGAACCAAGGGTTTACCAGGGTTTTGGAATATAGAATTATTGAGGGTGTATGCTATATAACCTAAAACTAATAGTAAAACAAAATATTGACCCAATTTTGGCCCATCAAGCCAAAATGGGCCACCCCTTTTAAAAAACAAAACATTTGAGTCTATACCTTTGTCCAAGTCTATTATGCAAGTTTCATGTCTAGTATTCAAGAAGTGTTCTTATAAAAAGATGAAGTCTTTTACATTTAAAAAAACCAAGTGTTTTCCTTTTGAAACCTTTGTTCTTTAGTCTTTTGGCTAAGTCCTTTGCAATGAATTCTTTCAAAAAAAATTGGTGCTTTTCTAAATGTATTTATTTCAGGATTTTCATTCAAAAGAATTCTTTTAGAAAAATTGCCTAAGGTAAATTTTTTTCAAGGTTATGTTGAAAATTCTATGAAAGGTACTTTCATTTTTTCAAATGATACTTTGCAATATTTTTGAAGGGTACATTGGTAACTTTCTCGAATGGCATTTTATTTAAGTGGACACTTACATTTATTTCTAAAGACACTTGCCTTTTCGAAGAGATCTTTTCAAAAATTTAAAGGAAAAAATTATTTTTGACATTTTATCCAAAACAACTTTTTTGAAGGTCCATAACAATTTTTCCAAAGGGAAACTCAAAAGAAAATGACATCTTCAATATTTTAAATGGTCATTTATAACTTTTATAAAAGACACCTCAACTTATCTAAAGGGTAAGTGACAACTTTCCAGAAGGAATTTTTAAATTTAAAGGACCCTTTCATCTTTTTTGAAGGGTATGTTGCATTTTTTTTTAAGGGTATATTTTTTTTAGAAAAGCACCATTTCAAAATCCTGAAGGACACTTACATTTTTTCCAAAGGCCAATTTCATATCGAAGGGTCTAAGAGTCCTTTTTTAAAAAATGGGGGTCATTTCAAAGCCAAAGGGTCATTTTCATAAATCCCAAAAGAATTATTTTAGAAAGATTATCTAAATAATTCATTCAATAAATTTGTCCATAGAGAATGTCGAGACAAAAAACTCAAAGGAAAGTGACGGTCCACAAGACGTTAACTTCAAACTCTAAAAATAACCATTAGAGTTTAAAAGGATATTGGTGGGAACCTAAGAACAAATATGAAAATGACAAATGGCATGAATCTTGAGCTCTGATACATAACAAGCATAGATAGGTAGATCGATGGTTCAAGTTGTTGTACCATTACATAGATTGATGAGCTAGTAAAGAATAGCTAGCAGAAAAATGGCGTTCCAATAGATGGAACCATCTATAGAAAAATGTAGTTAAACATATCTTGATTCTACTAGTGTAATCATAAAAGGATTTTATTATATAATGTAACTACCATTTTTACTTCAAAGGGAAACATCAATCAACCTCTGTGGACACAGGCCTGGATCAAGGGTCTCATCCCTAAAATTAAAACCTTCTTCTAGATCCTTCTCCAAAAAAAAATCTTGACTCTTAATAACTTACAGAAAAGAGGAATAAACATAGTGAACAGATGTATTCTATGCAAAAAAGGTTTTGAAGATAGAGATCACTTGTTTGTGAACTGTTCCTTTACGCAGCTAGTTTGGAAAGAAATCCTCAATCTTTGGGGTATTGCTTGGATTCAACATAAAAATGTGGATCTTTCTTTTAAAAGTTGGTATTGTCCCTCTAAGAATGTTGATGTTCTTTTTTTATGGAAACTAACTCTTCCCCATAGTTGGTGGGGAATATGGAAAGAAAGAAATAATCGTATTTTCAGAAGTAAAGAACTTCCAGGATGGGTAGTGGGGCAGAACATCATTAGAGCTATAAAGGAGAATTTTTCATTGAAAAGGGATCCTAATCCTACCTTTCAAATTTATAATCCTTTAAGATCAGAAAATTATAATGTAAAAAATGGAAATCCTAGAATTGGTCTAACTTGGAATGTCCCCCCTCATGGGTGGATCAAAGGGAACTTTGATGGAGCTGCTAAAGGGAACCCGGGGAATGCAGGATGTGGAGGAGTCTTGAGAAACCATATGGGAAACGTAATCAATGCTATTTCAATCTCCATTGGTAAGTCAAACTACCATATTGCTGAAGCTTGTGCTACCCTCCAAACCATTAAGCTAGCTGTTGAATTGGGACATTCTAAATTATGGTTGGAAGGGGATTCCTTGAATATCATAAATATCTTAAATAATAAAAATTCTGCCTCATGGTCAATAGAGGCTATGGTGATGGAAATGAAAACTTTAATTAAAAAATTTGAGAAATTCACTATTACCCATACTTATTGGGAAGCAAACAGAGTTGCTGATTGGGTAGCAAATTATGCAGTTTGAGTTGGACACAAGGTGAGCTAGCAAGAGACATTAAACAAGAACGTGGATTTAAGAGTGCTCATTCATCATGATGTAATACATGCTAAGGAGGGAAAGATCAGAATGGAATAAAAAACTAATGATTTAGGGGAGTGGATCCACAGAGGAAGATATACACTCATTAAACAGAAATGTTCTAGAGTACATGAGGAGGACTCAAAACATGCCAAAATATAGGCAATTTCTATTCCAAATAGGTAATAGTCGGGTTCATCATTTAGCTGACAGGGGACGGGTGATAAAGGAGATCCGTATGGCTCATAATAGGAAAGGAGAACCAAGGAAATAGGAACCCAAAAACTATGAAGAGTGGAGAGAAAAAGAAGATGTCTGAAAGATACTGCAGAGAGGAAAGGTTGTGAGTTACATGGAAAGGCTTCATGGCTCAAAACCTCATATCACAACGGCTTTTTTCAAAAATTGGATTGATGATAGGGTTACCTTGCATGGAATTACAGTGAATCTCATAGAGGAATTCATAGCAGAGGTGACGGGGCTTCCAATGGAGGGAACAAAATTTTCAAAGCAAACAAGCATTTCCAATGAGGCTTTTTGCAAATTCCCTAAAATGGATGCTGAGGAGCAGCAGCTAGAAAAAAGTGGAGATTTTTTTGAATTGGAGCAGATTAAGGGCATCTGGAGGGACGTCTTATGTTTTATTCATGAGTACTTCATACTTGATGGAAGAAACAAAAGAGTCCACAAATTTCACTTTGTATTCCTCAATCACTTCAGACACAAAGTAAGAATCTCCTTTCCTTTTTATCTGCATTTTTCCTTGCTCCAAAGTCTGTTCACACATAAGAAAAAGGAATCTCATCCCATCCTGCATGAGGGGTTAATTATTATAATTGAAGGGCATTTCAAGAATAAGGCCATTGTTAAGAATCCTTATCCGAGAAAATATAAGGATTTATGGAGTAATAAGAAAGATATAGTAAAAGGGAATGAAAAAGCTAAATTCAAAATCTCAAGCTTCAATAACCAGACTGCTGATGAGGAAATAGAGTGGGAAAGTTTTGAAAACATTGAGGAGGAGAGTTTGGAGGAAGAAGGAGGAACAGAAAGTGGGCATTCAAATTCTAGTGAGGAAGAAGAAGAGCAAGACAAGAATGAGAAAGGAGTCACTATAGAGGAAAAGTCTAAAAATAACAACCATGAGTCTAAGGAAAACCAGCAAGTGTTTGAGGAAATTCAAAAAGACCTAGATGATCCTACTGAGGACCCTGATCTAATTAATGAAAAGGAAAATCTAGTTCAGGTTGCTAACCAAATACTGGAAATGGGAGCTCAAGTAAAGGAAGTAAGCAACAAAAAAGAAAGCCCTGCTGAAACAAAGGAATAAAAAAGAATGGAAATAGAGGACTATATTAAAAAAGTTGGAAGCAGTCCTAAAAAGAACACAAAAGGTTTGAGTGACAAAGGGTAGAATGATGAACCTACTAGAGTGGCCAATTACAAAGCTGATGCTACACTATAATTCGATTTATGGATGTATAAGGAGATAACAAAAATTAATAGGAAAATGGAAACAATGGAGGGTAAACAGGAGGCAGTTTGGAACAAAATCAATAATATGGAAAAGCAGTTAAGGGATATTCCCATGAAACTCAAAGATTATGAGAACAACCTAAGGGAACTCATAAAGGAAAGCAGATTAAAGATGGAGGAGGTAACCTCTAGCATTTGTGTTGTTGTTGTCAACATTGGAAAAAGAGCAAATGAGGAAATCAAAACTTTGGAGGGGCCTAGCAAGAGAACTAGACAAAGCTCAAGAAATAAAGCAATGCAAGAGGGATCTACGCAGGTGACTGCTACCATCCAGGATACTGTTGTGAAAGGTAAGGAAGCAGTGAAGATGATATTGGAACTAGAAAAATAGTTCCTGGCTCTTTTAGTTGGATCTGCTTGTTGGTTGTGTTTTCTAGTCTTGGTACCTAGTTTTTTGAACTTTGACTCTGGAGTTTCCAAGTCTCTGTAAAACCTGGGGTCTATCTTTGGTTATTTTTTTGTTAGCTTAAGGTCTTTGTTTCTTGGTTTTTTTACTTCGGTGAAGTAAGCTTAAGGCTTGCCTGTGGATGATAATGTTTTATCTGTCTCCTTTTGTTCAGGGTTTTGGGGTCCCTTCAAAACCTATTTTTACCTTAATCTAAAACATAAATATTGTTATTTTCAAGATTGACACATGTCCAAGTGACCCTTGAACACCCTTTACGTGACTTCTCTCTAAAAGGCTATATATATGGATTATCTTGACTAATTTGAGGGATCTCTCTGCTTGGTATGGTGAATCCCTACCAAAATTTTACCTTAAATCAATAAAGACAAGTGTTTTACCTCATTCACTAAATACATTAAGTGTACATGCTTAGTATTAGTCTTGTGCTATTGTAATTTTTGTTTACCTTCACATCTTAATTTGATTAGTATTTGGTGTATTATGATTTCCTTCTTGTAGGTCAACAAGAAGTTTCTAAAGAAATTGTAGATATAGTGAACATATAATTTAATACAGTGTCTTGTAAATGCTTATTGATTAAGTCTTCCTAAATTTATGCCATCTCCTAGGCCCCATGTTGAAATACTAATGTGAGAGAGTCGATATTGAGAGAAGTGTATTTTTAATTTATCCTATTTTCAAGAGTATGTTTGGGGTATGAGTAGAGAAAATATTTTGGTGCATCACCTCAGTAGGATAGGTTTAAATTCTAGTTATTTTAGCCCTTTTCATTCCCCCAAATTGTTAATAGTAGGAATATGAGCCTGAAAGGTGTATCAAGGGGAGCTATACCTTAATCTAGAGATTCATCTCAATGAAATTGTCACCCATAACAAGAGATATGATTACATTTTTCCACTTGGATGAGGAGAACTAAGCATCTCTTCAAGGGTACAAATCCAAGCATCAATAGTTTTTGGTATGCCCAGTGGGATAATTTACCCAAGGAGTTGAATAATTCTTAGTGTGTTCTTTAATAAATCAACCTTTTAGAGGCATTTCAACCAACACCAATGGTGACTCTATTTTGAATCAATGGGTTAAGCAATTGTAGTGCATCAAGAAATCATATTTGGTATATATAATCCCATTGTAGAGTAGTATGGATATTGTGTTCCTTCATATAGTTTTGATTAATATCATGTTGCTCATGGAATCACCTCATGTATCCCTCCCAATTTTCCTTTTCCTAATGAATTCAAGAGTGCTAGAGAGATAATATTAGATTTTTCATAGAAAATGGTTGAAATAGATAGGTTGAATAAGTAAAATAGATATTAGCAAGAGCTTATGTATAATAAGGATTGCTTGTTTAAGTAATCTCAAGTCATGTAATCCATGGAGGAGAAATGAGTAAGGTGGAAAAGTCAATCCACTCAAGGTAGTAGCCCAATACCCCTTCTTCCATCCCAAAAAAACCTCCTCCTATACAAAATAAACCCTCCCCCTATACACCAAATCCTTTTTATCAAATATCACTTACCAAAATAAAATAAATCAACCTTCTAACCCATCTAATACATTAATTACTCTTGTTGTTAATCCTTTGCACCTAGCAATCCAACACCAAAGTACATTAGAATATCCTTCTATAGAAACTATTTTTTTCAATTTTTTATATTGTGAGCCCTCCTTTGAATAAAATCATCCTACTTCTGTTGGAAAATAACACGCTTATCCTTAAGTAACTCTTCTTATGCATGTGAAAATTATCCCTAGTCCCCCTTAGTCTTCTCAAATCCCTAGCATGATGTCAAGATTTAAAGTTAGAGGTATTTCTATCATAAACAAGATCAAGACCTTTAGAATGACTAATTTATAGCCTATCCTCAAGAAGAGATCTCCAATCCTAAGATCATGGGTTGGAATGAACTAGTGGAATCATGGGATAAGAAAGAAGAGAAGATTATTGTTTAAGACTATGAAGTAGAAAATTAAGCTACTCCTCCACATCATGATGATGTGTATAAATATCCAATAAAGACTCTTCCAAGAGAATATATCTAAATAGATTGAAGAATTAGATTCAAGAATAAGGTTCCTTAATCAAGGTGTAATAGATGGTTTAGACCCAATAGAAGATCCCATATCTAATAAAACCCCATCTACACCCCTTCAAGAGAGTTATCAAGTTATATTTTATGTGTATGGAGTGTTGATCAGGTGGAATTAAGAGAATCAATTGATTTTATCCCAAGGATTACCCCCTCTTTCTCATGAGCTTCTCAAAGAAAACAGCACTTCTCATTCCCAATTTGATTTTGAGCTCACTAGTGCTTGCCTCTTTCCTAAGTTATCTCCTTCATCCCATAATCCATTTTCACTTCCTTCACCTTCCATTACCTTTCATACTCAAACTCCTACAGTTTATACTCTTTAACCTATCCATTTACCCTTCATTTCTTTCCATCCTAAAGAAAAACCTATTTTAAGGGAGGCAAGTGAGTAAGAGAAAATTTAATTCTTGGTTGATTAAGAGACTATCATGAGTGAGAATGAAGATGAGATAATAATAAGTACTCCTTATGAACATCATCATGGTGATTACCATCTTAAACATGAAGTAGAAAGCATTATAAAAAATGAAGAACATGGTCAAATCATATCTCAAGAGGTGGTTGTTCTAGGAGGTTTTCATGAAAATAAAGTCAAAAAAGTGACTCTTAAAGGTGGCATGATTCAAGGAGAAGATATAGGTCACACGTACATGTAAATGTTCAAGAAATATCAAGATGATATTGAAAAATTTCACTTGTTAACATTGGATGGAGAATGTTAGCATGGTGAACTCTCTTTCCCTTTATTTGATGAACCTTCTTATTTCACTGATGAAGATAATGACCAATCTATGGGACCTGAGTTGAATGAGTTTTAAGTGCATGTTTTTGATTAGATATAGACTTTTTTTTTTATCAAAAAGGAGAGACATCAGATTATTTTTATAGGCGCTTTGAATAAGTATTTCTTGAGGGAAAAAAGGATGATTTTTGGAAGTAGCTAGAATTTTTTTGTCTCAGCTCAAACATCACACCAACCACTCTTCTTCAAAAAAGCTATAATGAAGTAAAATATCAATTTGACAAGATTCTCAAAGAGATAGAAAATAATGGGTTGGTCCATGATACATATGAAGAGATCCATGAGCCAAATGTAACCTATGATGATGAGATAATAATCATTGATCTATTAATAGACTACACTAGCATGAATGACCAGCATGAGACATGCTTCAAAGAGAAAGATGAGTACATGTATGTTGGAGACATGTTTTAACCTGATCCACTTGGGTACATACCAATCAAGGTGGAAAGTAAGAAATATGAGTCACCAAGTTCCTACCCCAACCAACCACTTATCTGGCATCATGAGATTTCTTGCCATGGAAGAGACCTAATAAGTTTTCCCTTTGATCCAGGAGGGAGAAGAGCATATCTAATTACCTATATATAATTAGTTTTCTTTATGTTGTGTCTTATCTTTTCCTAAGTGCTAAGTAGCACAAGTGTGTTTGATTTGGTCTTTGTTGTGTGTCTCTTTCTTTTGTGTGTTGGAGGTAGTCAATGGTTATCTATTGATCAAGTTATGAATCATGGTTAAGGTTCTTAGTTTGTTTTAGTCCTTAATTAAATCCATGCCTAATGGACTATTTTAGCTACTAGTTTGGTCAGTATAACAGGCATACTACCCCTATGAGTCACCAATTTTTTGACCCAATTTTGGCCCTTTAGGCCAAAATAGGCCACCACTTTTAAAAAACAAACTGTCTAAATCTATACGTTTGTCCAAGTCTAGTATGAAGGTTTCATGTCCAGTATGTAAGAAGTGTTCTTATACAAAGTTTAAGTCTTTTACATGTTTAAAAACCAAGTGTTTTCCTCTTGAAACCTTTGTTCTTTAGTCTTTTGGCTAAGTCCTTTGCAATGAATTCTTTCAAAAAAATTGTTTTGGTCCTTTTATAAGTGTATTTCTTTTGAGATTTTCATTTAGTAGAATTATTTTAGAAAAATTGCCCAAGGCAACTTTTTTGAAGGGTATGTTGCAAATTCTCTAAAGGGTAATTTCATTTTTTTGAAGGATACTTTGCAATATTTCCAAATTATAAATTAGCAACTTTCCCAAAGGGCATTTTCTTTAGAAAGTGGACACTTGCATTTCTTCCAAAGGATACTTGCCTTTCTGAAGAGATATTTTCATAAATCCAAAGGAAAGAATTGTTTTAGACATTTTATCTAAAAATTTTTTTTCAAAGGTCCATAATAGTTTTTCCAAAGTGCAACTCAAAATAAATGGGCATCTTGAATCTTTTGAATGGTCACTTATAAATTTTTGAAAGGCACTTAAACTTATCTGAAGCATATGTAACAACTTTCCTGAAGTAATTTTTCAAACTAAAAGACCCTTTCATCTTTTTCAAAGGGTATGTTACATTTTTTTTGAAGGGTATATTTTATTTAGAAAAGGACCATTTCAAAATCTTGAAAGATAGTTGCATTCTTTCCAAAGGACACTATCAAGTCAAAGGATCTGAGAGTCCTTTTAAAAAAATGGGGGTCATTTCAAAGCCAAAGGGTCATTTTCAAAAATCCTAAAAGAATTATTTTAAAAATATTTTTCATAGAATTATTCTGAGAAACTTGTCCATAAAGAATTCCAAGACAAAAAACCTAAAGGAGAGTGATGGTTTAGAAGATGTCAACTTAAAACTATGAAAATAACCATTATATTGTAAAAGAAGATTGGTAGGAACTTGAGAAAAAATATGTAAATGATAAAATGGCATGAATCCTAAGCTCTAATTCATAACAAACATAAATAGGTAGGTTGATGGTTCAAGTTTTTACACCATTAATTAGCTTGATGAGCCAGTAAAGAACAAATAACATCAAAATGACATTCCAATAGATGGACCCAACTATATAAAAATGTAGTTTGACATATCTTGATTCTATTGGTGTAACCATAAAAGGAGTTTCTTATATGATACAATGTAACTATTACTATTTTCCAGATTGACACATGTCCAAGTGACCCTTCAACTCCCTTTGCTTGACCTCTCTGTAAAAGGCTATATATATGGATTCTCTTAACTAATTTGAGTGATATCTCTAATTTTTATGGCAAAGCCCTACCAAAATTTTACCTTAATTCAATAAATATAATTTTTTTTACCTCATTCATTGAATTCATTAAGTGTACACGCTTGGTATTAGTCTTATGCTAGTGTAATTTCCATTTACCTTCACATATTAATTCCATTAGTACCTGGTGTATTGTGATTTCCTTATTTTAGGTTAACAAAAAGTGTCTAAATAAATGCATATATAGTGAATAGCTAATTCAATAGAGTGTCTTAGAAATTCCTATTGCTTAAGTCTTCCTAAATTTGTGCCATCTCTTAGACCTCATGTTGAAACATTGATGTGAGAGAGTCGATATTGAGAGAAGTGTATTTGTAATTTATCTTGGTTTCAAGTGTATGTTCAAGGTATGAGTAGAGAAAATATTTTTGTGCATCGCATTATTAGGATAGGTTTAAATTCTAGTTATATTATCCCTTTTCATTCCCCTCAATTTTTATTAGTAGGAATACAAGCCTGAAAGGTGCATCAAGGGGAGTTATCCCCTAATCTAGAGATTCATATCAATAAAATTGTCACCCATAACAAGAGAGATGATTCCATTTTTTCACTTGGATGAGCAAAACTAAGCATCTCTTCAAGGGTGGAAATCTAAACATCAACAATTTTTGGCATGCCTGGTGGGATAATTTATCCAAAGAGTTGAAGAATTCTTGGTGTGTTCTTCAATCAATCAACCTTTTAGAGGTATTTCAATCAACACCAATGGTGACTCTGAGTTGAATCAATTGGTCAAGTATCTCTAGTGCATGAAGAAATAAAATTTGGTATGTATAATCCCATTATATAGTATGATTCTTGTGTTCCTTTATATAGTTTTTATCAATCTTATATTGTTCATGGAATCACCTCAAGTAGCCCTCTTAATTGTCCTTCTCTTAGTGAATTTAAGAGTGCTAGGGAGATAATATTGGGTTTTGAGAAGCAAATGTTGGAAATAGACAAGTTAAATGAGATAATCAAATATTAGCAAGAGCTTATGTACAAGGAGAAATGCTTGTTTAAGAAAGCTCAAGTCATGTAATCCATGGAGGAGAAACTAGGTGGATAAGTCATTCCACTCAAGGTAGTCATCCTTGTACCCCTTATTCTATCCCAAAATATCCTCCTCCTATACAAAATAAATCCTCCCCCTATATACCAAATCTTTTTTTATCAAATAACACTTACTCAGCAAAATAAAATAAGTCCACCTTCTAAGCCATCTAATGCATTAACTACCCTTATTGTTAATCCTTTGCACCTAGAAATCCAAAACCAAAGGACATTAGAATGGAATTGTATGGAAACTAATTTTTTAGATTGTGAGACCTTATTTAAACAAAATCATCTTACTTCTCTTATAAAATAACATGCTCATCCTCAAGAAACTTTTCCTATGCATGTGAAAACTCTTCCTAGTCCCCCTCAATTTTCTCAATCCCCTCAACATGATGTCAATATTTCAAGTTGGATAAATTTATATCATGAACCAACTCAAGACCTTGAGAAGGATTAAGTTATGACCTATCCTCAATAAGAGAGATCCAATCCTAAGATCATGGGTTGGAATGAAATAGTACAATCATGAGATAAGAAAGAAGATAAGAGTATTGTTTAACAATATGATATAGAAAATGAAGCTAGTCCTCCACATCATGATAATGTTCATGATCTCTAAGAAAGACTCTTATAAGAGAATCTAGCTAAACAAATTGAATAATTAGATTCAAGAATAAGGTTCCTTAATCAAGGTGTAATGGATGGTTTAGACCCAATAAAATATCCCATGTCTAAGCACACCCAATTTACACCCCTTAAAGAGAGTTATAATTCTATATTTAATGTGGATGGAGTGTTTATCAAGTGTAAGGAAGAGAATCAATTGATTTTATCCTAAGTTTTACCTCCTCTTCCTCATGAGCTTCTCAAAGAAAACCTCACTTCTCATTCCTAATCTTATTTTGAGCTCACTAGTGCTTACCTCTTTCCTAAGTCCTCTCCTTCATCACATAATCCATTTTCACTCCCTTCACCTTACATTACCTTCCATATAACTCCTGCATTTTATACTCCCAAACCTATCTATTCACCCTTTATTTCTTTCTATCCTAAAGAAGAACCTATTTTAATGGAGGCACGTGAGCAAGAGAAAATGCAATTCTTGGTGAATAAAGAGACTATAATGACTGATAATGAAGATGAGATCATCATAAGTACTCCATATGAACATCATCATGGTGATTACCATCTTAAGAATGAAGTATAAATCATTATAAAAAATGAATAACATGGTCAAATCATATCTCAAGAGGTGGTTGTTGTAGGAGGTTTTCATGAAAATAAGGTTGAAGAAGTGACTCTTGAAGGTGACATGATTCAAGGAGAAGATATAGGTCACACATACATGTAAATGTTCCAACAATATGAAGATGAGATTGACAAATTTCACTTGTTAACATTGGATGGAGAATGTTAGCATGGTGAGCTCTCTTTCCCTTTGTTTGATGAACTTTCTTGTTGCTTTGATGAAGATAATGACCGAGCCATCGGACCTAAGTCAAATGAGGTTCAAGAGCATATTATTAAGTAGTTAGAGACTTTTGTTTTTGAGAAAGAAGGAGAGAGATAAGATTGTTTTTATATGGGATTTGAAGGAGTTATTGAGTGAGAAAATGATGATTTCTAGAATGAGCTAGAAATTTTTTGTCTCAACTCAAACATCACACCATCCACCCTTATTTAAGAAATCCATGATGAAGTAAGAGATAAATTTCAAAAGATTCTAGAATAGATAGAAAAGAATGAGTTGGTCCATAATACATACCAATATATCCATGATCCAAAGGAACCCTATGATGATGAGATATTAGCCATTGATCCATTGATAGACTACACTAGCATGAAGGACTAGCTTGAGACAAGCTTCAAAGAGTAAGATGAGTACATGTATGTTTGAGACATGTTTGAACTTGATATAATTGGATACATTCTAATCAAGGTGGTAAGTAAGAAAGATGAGTCACCAAGATGCTACTACAACCAACCACTTTTTTGGCTTCATGAGGTTTCTTGCCATGGAAGAGACCTAAGAAGTTTTCCCTTTGATCCAGGAGGGAGAAGAGCATATCTAGTTGGTTGTATATAATAAGTTTTATTTATATTGTGTCTTATATTTTCTTAAATGATAAATAACACAAGTGTGTTTTCTTTGGTATTTTTTGTGTGTCTCTTTCCTTTGTGTGTTGGAGGTAGTCAATGGTTGTTTATTGATCAAGTTTTGAATCATGGTCAAGGTTCCTAGTTTATTTTAGTCCTTAATTGACTCCATGCCGAATGGACTATCTAGGCTACTGGTCTAGTCAGTATAGTATGCATACTACCCCTATGAGTCACCAATTTGTTGATCTAATTTTGGCCATTCAGGCTAAAATGGGCCACCCCTTTAAAAAAAATGTTTGAGTCTATACCTTTATCCAAGTCTAGTATGTAGGTTTCATCTCCATTATGTAAAAAGTGTTCTTATACAAAGTTGAAGTCTTTTACATGTAAAAAAACCAAGTGTTTTCCTTTTGAAAGCTTTATTCTTTAGTCTTTTGGCTAAGTCATTTGCAATGAATTATTTCATAAAGTTTGTTTTGGTCCTTTTCTAAGTGTATTTATTTTGGGCTTTTCATTCAATGGAATTATTTCAAAAAAATTGCCCAAGGCAACTTTTTTTGAAGGGTATGTGGCAAATTCTCTAAAGGGTACTTTCATTTTTTTAAGGATTCTTTATAATATTTGCAAAGGGTACATTAGCAACTTTCCTAAAGGGCATTTTATATGGAAAGTGGGCACTTGCATTTCTTTCAAAGGACACTTGCCTATCCAAAAATATCTTTTCAAAAATCTAAAGGAAAGAATTGTTTCGGGCATTTTGTCTTAAACAAATTTTTTGAAGGTCCATAATAGTGTTTCCAAAGGGAAACTAAAAAGAAAAGGACATTTTCAATCTTTTGAATGGTCACCTATAAATTTTTTGAGTGACACTTCAACTTATCCAAAGCATAGGTGAAAATTTTACCAAAGGACTTTTTCAAGCTAAAGGACCTTTTCATCTTTTCTAAAGGGCATGTTACATTTTTTTTGAAGGGTTATTTTTGTTTGAAAAAGGACCATTTCAAAATCCTGAAGGACACTTACATTTTTTCCAAAGGCCACTTTCAAGTCAAAGGGTCAAAAATTCCTTGTAAAAAAAGGGGGGGTCATTTCAAAGTCAAAGGGTCATTTGTAGAAAGCCCAAAAGAATTGTTTTGGAAAGATTGTTTGAAGAATTCTTTTTAGAAACTTGTCCATAGAGAATATTGAGACAAAATACTTGAAGGAGAGTGACGGTCCTCAAGACATCAACTTCAAACTATGAAAATAACCATTGGAGTTTAAAATGAGATTTGGGAGAACCTAAGAACAAATATGGAAATGAAAAATGGCATGAATCTTGAGCTATGATGCATAACAAACATAAATATGCAGGTTGACGGTTTGAGTTATTACACCATTATATAGCTTGATGAGCTAGTAAAGAATATCTATCATCAAAATGGAATTCTAATAGATGGACCCATAAATAAAAAAATGTAGTTTGACATATATTAATTCCTTTGGTGTAATCGTAAAACGATTTTCTTATATAATGTAGCTTAATTATTGCTATTTTCAAGATTGACACATGTCCAAGTGACCCTTGAACTCCCTCTGCTTGACCTCCCTCTAAAAGGCTATATATATGGATTCTCTTGACTGATTTCCACAATCTTTCTACTTGATATGGTGAATCCCTACCAAAATTCTACCTTGAATCAATAAATACAAGTGTTTTACCTCATTCAATGAATGCATTAAGTGTAAATGCTTGGTATTAGTCTTGTGTTAGTGTAATTTCCATTTACCTTCACATGTTAATTCCATTAGTACCTGATGTATTATGATTACCTTCTTGTAGGTCAATAAGAAGTGTCTAAAGATATTACAAATATAGTGAATAGATAATTATATAGAGTGTCTTGGAAATGCCTATTTCTTAAGTCTTCCTAAATTAGTGCCATCTCCTAGACCCCATGTTGAAACACTGATGTGAGAGAGTCAATATTAAGAGAAGTGTATTTTTAATTTGTCATGTTTTCAAGTGTATGTTTAGAGTATGAGTAGATAAAATATTTTGGTCATCACCTCAGTAGGATAGGTTTAAATTCTATTTATTTTAGCCCTTTTCATTCCCCCAAATTGTTAATAGTAGTAATATGAGCTTGAAAGGTGTATCAAGGGGAGCTAGCTCCTAATTTAGAGATTCATCTCAATAAAATTATCACCCACAACAATAGAGATGTTTCCATTTTACCACTTGGATGAGGAGAACTAAGCATCTCTTCAAAGGTGCAAATCCAAGGGTCAACATGAACTTCATTATCAATGTTAGTCTAGATCAAGTCAAAAAAAAAACCACACTAGACTATCTTTAAACAACCTAGATGACCTTCAAACTCTATGGAAAACTTTGTATTATTAAAATTAACATGTTTTATAATAAGAATTTTTGAAGGGTCTTAATCCTAAAATAATAGGGGTATGTTGGTCCCAACAAATAATGACTCATGGGGGAAACATAACAATATGTTAGAACCTATAGACTCTAGGTTTAGATAAATGATTAGGTCATCCACTTCAACTGATCAAAACCACCATCTAGATCAGATTATGGTTGAAACAAACCTTAAACTTATAGACTTAAGATAAAATATCAAGACCTATCCAAATTATGTGTGTGTTTTTATTCCACTTACTATTTACCATGAAATTCAAGAAATAACTTCTAGTTTCATGTCCTCAATCACTTACATTGACTTATAGTATACTAAAATGTTCATTATGAACCATGTTTTGACTTAAGGAAGGCTTGGGCATTACTCTACTACTAGCCATGCATCCATATCCCTGACAGAGATGCCTTTGGATCCACTCATGGCCTTGATCCATTGTTAACCAGGTGTCCATAGCACCGATAGAGATTTCCAGAATCATCTTTACCTAAAAGTTTTAGATTTTACATTGTATCCTATTTTTTATTTTCTTAGATCTTTATGCTTTCATCAAGGTTTGGAACCAGGATATCTAGGTTTTAAGATTTGATCAAGTATTTGATCTTTGGAAAATCATCTATGGTTGCAACTCTTATCCCAAGAAAGGATGTTAATTAGGTGCTAGTTTGGGGTATACCTTAATAATTTGAGTCTCCACCCCCCAAGTGTAAGTATTATTAAAACTAGTTTGAGGTTAAGGTAATGGTTGGGGTCTCATGAAATGATTGGTCTCTCCATTGCTCTTGCTCAATTTTTCTATGTTACAACATTATGCTTTATGTCTAAGAACCATAGTTACCTTATGCATGGGGTTCAATCCTTCATTATTAAACTGGGGGGGGGGCATATTTTAAGAAAAATTCATAACTTTTGAGCTCAAGATTTTCCCTAGGTACTTATTGGCATCAAATAATGAAGCAACGTGAGATAAACACATAATAAAAAGCAAGATAGAAAAAGTAGCCTAGAATAAATGAATATATGTGTGCTTATGTAAAAAAAAGGGACAAGAAATAAATAACTAAAAGGAAACTAATTATCCTATCTACAATAATATACATATATTAAAACTTTATTCCATGAAGACCCTAGGAGGAGAAGCAAAAAAATAATGCTTGAGGTATTACCCATTGGTGGGAAATGTAAACTCTGATCCTTGCATATCTTTGATATTTAAAGTGTTCTTTCTAAATGTTTCCACAATCCAATATGATCCAATCCACAAAGGTGTGAATTTTTTGTGTTTTCCCTTAGGATCATATGCCTTATCCTAAAGAATAACTAGGTCTCCTTGTCTAAACACCTTGATTTTGGATCTTTTATCAAACCATCTCTTGATCATGATTTTATGTTTGCTAAATTTAGCAAAGACTTTATCCCTTGTATCTTCCATTTGAACTATGTATAACAATCTATAATTAGCCAACTTTTGGTTACCCTCCATGTATTCTTACATAAACCTATATGTGGGAAGCTTGAGAGTGATAGGAAAGATGGGTTCCTATCCATATACCAATAGAAATAGTGAGGCTCTTAAGTTTTGCTTGATCCTTATCCTATCAACCCAAAGTGAAAACTTAAGGAACTTATGCCAAGTCCTAGGTTTGTCTTCAGTAGACTTCTTGATTGCCTTCATTAGGCTCTTATTTATTGACTCAGAGACTCCATTACCTTAGGTATAATGGTTGGATGGAAACTTGAGAGTGATTCCATTATTATAATCCTATTAAGTCATCTCTATGGATACTAAGTTAGATCCATTATCACATACTTGATATACTAGGGTTCCAAACCTGGTATAGATGTTTTTTTCAAGAAGCTAATCACTTCCTATATTTTGCATTGTTAGGTGGTTGTAGATTTAGTCACCTTCTATAATAATATGTGGCATTAAGGACATATTCATGACCTTTAGATGAGTTAGGGTTGATTATGCCAACAAAGTCTAGCCCCCATTAAGTAAAGGGTTTGTCAATCATGACTGGATATAGAGGCATTGTTGCCTTTGGCTCCTTAGTGCTAAAGATTTGGCATGGATGACATTCCTTCACATGTTTTGAGCATATTTAAAAATAATTGGCCAATAATATCTATCTCTAAAAATTTTATGGGCATTGGTTTTCCTATATGGATGTCCATTACCTATATTTTCATGAAAGGTGCTCATGATTTGGGTGGCTTATTCTTATGAAACACATCTCAATTAGATTCATTCAAATTCATTTGTATACAAGATTTCATTCTTGATCAAGTAGTGGGATACCTTTATCCTCATGACCCTATTTTTCTTCCTATATATACCTATATGATGATTATCATTAATTATCAAATATATGATTGGGTTATAATAGTCACTAGCTTGAAAGTTTTGTTGATCCACCTACATAATATTTAGCCTAGGGTTAGTATTATAAATCATTTTAATCAAAACTTGGAAGCTTAAAAAAAATTCTATTTTCATCTCTAGGTCATATTCTTATAATATTAACATCCATTTACCTCTACATTCTCCTAATTCATTTTGACTTGGCATAAGTTTGGTAGCAGGGTCAGGTAAGATGGCATGTACCTTATTTTTAAGAATATAATGCCTAAATTTCTTAACTACCTTAACTAATGAATATGCCTATTTATTAATTAATGAATAATTTAACTCAACATTTTAAAAATTATTACTCATAAAAGCAATCAAGTGTTCACACCCTTCAATTTTTCGAGTTAACACTATAGCCATAATGTGGTTAGATGAAAAGGAATAGAGGTAGAAGTCCCTTTAAAAGTCAAGACTTACAAAGACTAGATATTGACTGATGGCCTCTTTGATATCATGGAATGCCTTCCTAGAATCTTCATTATATGTGACTCTGGCATCCTTATTCATCATGGCATTTAGTGGTTTGACAATTTATGCAAAACTAGAGATAAAATTTCTTACAAAATTTATCTTACCAAAAAATGACTTTAGCTCTTTTTTACTATTTGGAGGTTCTATTCTAGATATGGTCTCCACACTTTTGGGATCTATACAGATCCCATCCTTAGTTATAACATGACCTAGTAATTTCCCTTTAGTTACACAAAAGATACTCTTCTTAGGGTTCAAATAAATTACATACGTTCTACATCTTTCAAAAACTTGTTGTAAATACATGAAGTGATCTTCCATATTTTTAGATAAACTATTAGATTATCCATATATATGTAAGGCATGGTCCATATCTCTTTGGAAGGTGCTCCTACATTGATTAGTCTTAAGGGAATTCTCTTGTAAGCAAAGGTTCCCCACTTTGTTGTGAAGTCTATTTTAATCTTTTCATCTCTATCAACCAATACCTTGTTGTAACCTAAAAATCCATCAAGAAAGGACATCATACATGATCTTAAAACAACCTAAATTAATTAGTCTAGGGAAGGAAGGGAGTAGTTTTCATTCTTTGATTCTTTTTTCAAATTTTTGAAGTCTATAAAAAGCCTAATATCACCATTCTTCTTCTTATTTGGAACCAAATTGGCCACCCAGGTAGAGTGCCTGATGGAGAAGACTATACTAACATCTAGTAATCTTTTAACCTCTTTAAAGATCATCAGTTCTAATATAGGGTTTATAAACCTTTGTTTCTACCTTAAGAGTTTACAACTCACTTTAATGGGTATAATATGTTTGATGAACCTTGGATCAAATATATTTAGGTCATCATAGGACCATGTTATGACATCATTGTATAAGGCAAGAAGTTCCTTAACTTTCTTGTTTTTAATATTTATGCAGGCTTTCCCAACATTTACCAATTAGGGTTGATCATGAAGGTCTAGATCAATATCACTATATTCCATCCCATTTACCTTGGTAACATTAAAATCATCAATAATTTTGTCTTGATCAAATAGTCTCTTTAAAGTAATCATTCCCTTTGGGATATTATTGTCACTTAGCTAAATGACTTTACCATTAAATTTATCTTCCCTAGATGTACTTCTATCAACTTCATCAATGATATGAGCATAAAATTCTCTAGAATTGGTCATGAAATATAATATATATTGGTCATCATTGAATAATTATAAGTGGTTAATATTATCTAGCACTGAAGGATAAGGGATTAGTTCCATGCTAAAATTTGGGGAATCTTGATTGGGCATGAGGTTAGCTGCAGTAGATGCCAATTGATCAACTACTTGATTATCTTCCCTTGGGATGGAAGTGATTACAAAGGCATAAAAGGATTAAGTTAGATCCCAAACTTTATACTTATACCTTTTAAGGTATGACATCTTACATTGGTACTTTCTTTTGACTTGGTTAACCACTAGCTCTGAATCCCCATAAAATAGTAGTTCTTTGACCTTGTTTTTTATATCAAATTGTAATCCAAGGATAAGGGCTTCATATTAAACAATATTTTTAGTAAAATGGAATTGGAGTCTATAATAATAATGGTATGTTTTTTTAATACGGTTATTTAAAATAGTACCAACACCTGATCCAAAATTACACCTAGCACCATCAAAGTACAATTTTCACAATCCAGGAACAATATGAACATTCTTGGTATCACATACCTTGTTAGCCTCTAGGGTGAAAACCCATAAGTCTAAATCTATTATTTTTAACCTCTCGTTCAATTATTATATGCTTTATTCTTGGTTCTCTCTCAAATCTAATTTGATTAGGGGCACCCTTCAAAGGTAGCCACATTGTGAACAATCTATGGACATGTAACCATTCAAAGCCTTAGTTCATTCCCTACTCAATAAAAATACATAAACATCAAGGATTTCAACCACCTAAATATCAATGAATTATTACATGATAGGCTTAGAATCCAATTACATATGAGCATTTAATAATTGTCTTACAACTTTAGGCCTAAATTTGTCTAATTGGGTGACAACCCTATCAAACTTAATAGGTGTTAAACCAAGTTTATTTAATATTTTTGTAGTAATTTTATGATTAGATGATCCTAAATATAATAATCTATTATTAAAGTTCTTAGCAAACATCCTCATAGTGAGCAAGAAAGGAGGAGACTCAACTTTGGTTTTATGAATTGTTGCATTGGCATGGTTAGTCTTAAAGGGACTATACTTTCCTAAAAAAGATTACAATAGGATATCCCTTTGATCTGTAATATATTTGATTTTATGCAATGTTATATTATCCTTTATTTTCTTCATGTCCTCAACTATGTTATAACTAGTTTTTCCAGAAGAAATAGGAATCTCAACATTGGGTTTAGAAGTACTCCCTTTTAGTGGCTCTAGATTGTTGCTTGAAGAGGTGTCAAGAGGAGTTATAAAGTTGTTTGGAGGTGTTGGGGTAGTTAAGGTATTCCTTTTCTCTCTATTCCTCAAGGTATATCTCTTCTTTAACAACTACTGAAAGGCTTTGATCTCCTGAGGGAGCTCAATAGGTTCATTTTCCTCTTGAAACAAGAAATAAAAGGTGTCCACTATGAAGGCCTTCTTAGATGACTTAGATCTAAAGGTTATTTCACCACTATTTTTGTTAATAACCACTTAAAATGTATCCAAATCTTATTTTAAGGCCTCAAAGGCTTTTCAAAATTCTATAAAGTCAATTTCCCCATGTTTGGTTGTGTAATGTACCCTACAATAGTCAAGTAATGCAATATTAGTAAGATTGATGTCCATATTCTTGTTACTAGAAGATGGTTAATTAGCCTTATTATTTTGAAAACTATCATTATAAAATCTATCACTTGGCCTATTAAACATTTGAAATGATAAATTCATCCTAGAGTACTCTTTAGTATTGCCTACTTATTTTTGCAACTGAAGGAAATCAATGCTTAATTTTTGAACAATTTTCAAGATGGATTTATTATAATATTTGGGAGTTTCATAATTATGTACATATTTATTATTAGCATATGGTCCAAATCCCTTTGATCACTTGGCTTAAATCCATTAGTGGGATGAGTCAAGAATCCCAGATTTTGATTTGGAGCTGCATGACTTAATGGTAACTGGATCATATTTGGGAGTTGGTTTAAGGATGGGAGATTTTGGTTATTATTGGGGAAAAAGTTCACCATAGGTATGTTTGGGTTCACATTTGGGATTGAATAAGCCATTTTCACCTAGGGCTACATTTGATCATTAATGATTACTGATTTATAATAGGCTTAGGCTAATGAAGCTATAATTAGGATAGACCTCTTTAGGAACACAAAGATCATAGGATCTATTGCATCATTATAGATATCTAGGATGAGGACATAATTAGGATTATAGGGATCCATGGTATTTCTATATATCTTTTGAAATATAAAATTGAAGGACTTGATGGGCTCACTAGAATCCCTTCTACTAGTAGAGAACTGGTGGTAGATAACACATGGACTAATAATTTTACCAAATTGATCAATAAAGACATTGTTAAAATCATTCCAACTAGTGATATAATTGTTATAAAAATTTAAAAACCATTCATAATCAACATCTTTAAAATTAAATGGAAATATCCTATATGTCACATCTTCATGCACAACATTAAGTAGTCTTAAATCAACCTTAAAATATTTTATATGTTCCTTAATAATCACTACACATATTGGACTAAATACATGTAGATATTTATTAGGGTTTCTTGGAAGATCATGAATCACCCTTAGCACATTAATCTAGGAATCCCCTAACCATGCCATACCTAGGTGATGGTTGAAGGCACAAGTACCTTGAATTAGTGAAGTTGGAAGAGTTTTAGATCTCTTGCATGTACCTTTATCATGTTTGGATTTTTTGTGTACCCTAAGCTCGATCAAAGGCTCTCTGGTTAATGAGTATGATCTTGTTATAATATTAGGCAATTTCATCTTGAAATTCAAAGATATTTCTTGAAATATGATGTGTCAAGTTAACTTCTATAAATAACAAGAGTTAGACCTACACATGGAGATTATTTTGTAAAGGTGGCATGAAGAATTGCAAATGACATTGATCTTTGACTGAATTAGCTCAAAGGTGCATCCAAATATGTGAATATGGTATATATTTATAATTCTAAGACCAAAGGATCTCAAATCTATGAAAGATATTCCTACCTTTGATAAAAAAAACAAACCATTCTAACATTAGATACTATGGATTTTCAAATTTAAAGCTAAATTTACCAGAAATAAACATTAATTCCCAAATAAATTCAAAGGATGCATAAAGATGCAATGAAAATACCAAAGGTCAATGATATTTATATATTTTAAGCAAATAATTTACTCAAAACACAAATATATAGTGATCTTTAGGTGAAGAAAACTAAGATCACCAAAGATTCAAAAAATTTGGCCTTCCTTCTAATGCTAATGGTAGATATCATGTTGATGCTTTTGTATGTACCATAGGTGTCTTTCGTATTTAAAGGACACTTCTCATTTTATAATTTATAAAATTCAAATCATGAGTCATAAATTTTGACAATTTGGTTGCCTGTGGTGAAATAGTAGCAAAGTAAGATAATTATGCCACAATATTTAAATAATTTTGGTGGTTGGGAGACACCTTGGCCCATTCTTCATGAATCCTTGTTGATACTTATTGAATTATGTTCCTACGTTAAGATATAGACTAATCTAAATGAATATTTATAATGTGGCTAAAAATAAGATGATCACATTGTAAAAAAGAGAAAAGAGAAGGGTAGGGTAGAAAAGAAATAAGTGATTACCAACTTTAGTCCTAAACATTATGATAAAGTATTAATGGCATCTGAATACACATTTAACAAATATATAATTCAACATAGCCTAAGCTCAAATCTCACCATATATTAGGTAAACTTCAGAGGAAAGCATTTAAGAATCACAAGTAAGAACCAAGTTTACTTTAGTGATTTACCACTATAATAAAATATCCATTACACATCTAAATAGAGAGAAAAGTGAAATGAAGTAGAACCTAAGATCTTTTAGCTAATCTAGCATAGGCATAAATTAGAAACACTGTGATTAAAGAATGTTATTCAGAAGTCAAAGACACTATTCAAATTCAAGACCTCTACTAGAAATTGAGAGAAAATCTAAATTAGAAATTAACACATCAAAATGGACAATCCTTGCATAATTCCTTGATTTTATTTATTGCTTCAAGTATATAAAGTTTCTCAAAAATATCTCACTTTTTACAATGGTTATACATGCCTTTATAGGAAGAATAGGTAGTATACCAACTAGTTACAAAATATAGGTGTACAAAGGTAAGGATAGCTATCCTTAAAAGCTATATAATACACATGTTTTCTCAAATCATACTGACCTAGAGGCAAATATGCTAACAAACTAGAATATGCCTTTATAATGGGACATTCTATTATAAAATTTTACCTAATTTCTATTAGAATAGAATATTTCTCTAAATTATTGGTGGGGCCCCTATTTGTTATTATAAGATGCCCATGGCACTCTCATGTTGTTAATCAACCAGCTCAAGATTCATAGCAAGATTCATGATGCACTCCTACTCTTGGTATTCTAGCTCATCAAATTCTTTGTCATTTCTAGCCAAGGCCTCCTTGATGTTTCTAGTTTTGTTGATCCTCTCACCTACATTGAATATCATATCCAAGATCTTATTTTTATCATGTATAGACTATCCTTTACTTTTTCCTTGGATTTATTGAGTCACCAAAGTGGCCCTATGCTTGAACTCTATATCAATAATGAGGCCAAGGGTAATAGGTTGTACAAGATTGATAATCATGGTCCCAACAAGTTGTTTAATTTTGATAATGAGATATTTATCATCTTTTAGAAGCCTCTTTACCTTGGTGTTCTAGGTACTCAATATCTAAAACTTTTCAATAATAATCCCCAAGATTGTGCCTAGGTGTCCCATACTTATGGTTCTAAAGTTTGGGATCTACTTTTTTGCTTGAATGTTGAGGAGCTAGACAATCTTGTCCTTTGAGGCCTACCATTGGGTGACTAGATCTTTGAATAATGTATCTTGGTCCTCTAATGCACTCCACCTCATATTCATTGACTTTAATGCCTCAAACATGTCATAGAATGACTCATCAAACATCTTGATCATGGTATCTAGTATCGACAAGATTGTCTGAGTTTGTAAGTTCTCCTTTTCTCTTTCTAAATTTTGGATGCTTTATTTTAGACCCTAGACTCTATCCTTGTCTTGTTGTGATTGTGTTTCTATTAGGATTTCCACATCTTCGACATGGATGGCAACTTCACCAAGTTTCTAGCCTCCCTTAAGAGTTAATCTTGTAAATGGCTCCACCTTCTAAAATGTTAATTCATCTATCCCAACCATGGCTATCCTAGTTGTTATTCTCTCTAATCTTGTTTTCTTAGGATTAAAATGAACTATGGTAATTGGTTCCTTGAATTAGGGATGTTCTAAGACCTTTATAACTAATCTATTAGATTCTTTTAGATCATCTATATTCTTAACTTTTCATCCTTGGCTGACCATAATTATCCTCTTTTCCTACTCCTTCATTATAACCTTTATCCAATTCTTAATGTCATGATACACATCCACACCAAATCTTGTCATGGTCCATGAGTGGGAGAGATATGAGATCTTTTGTAATTTTTCATAGATGAACTAGTCAAGAATGACTAGTCCATAATTAGAAATTCATCACTAAAGAGATTGACTTCACTAATGGGATGATAAAAGGTCCATATAGGTTTCTTTCTTAGTTGGGACCAAGGCCAATTATACCTTCCACTTCTCTTGAGGCACCATGAGAATCAAATCTTTTCCTATTATTGGCCCAAAGGGATCCTCCTCTCCACCTAAGCCTTAGGACTCTGCATGTTCTTTGAGGTCACCCTCAAGTGCCTTTTTTGGCTCCAAGGCTATCATGTCAATGTACTAGACTGGGAAAGTTGGAGTTTATTGTATGGTTGAAGGTAAGGGTCCTTCTCCAAGTCTTTCTTCTAATCTTATCTCTCCAACCTTCTCCTTTCCTTTGCCTTGATCATTTTGAACTTGCTCAACCTATTTTTTGGGCTACTATGGTTTCTCTAATTGAGGTTACTCATGAGCTATCCTAGATGGGCTAGGTATTAAATGGTATTTCAAAGGGTGAATTTTCTATGTTCCCCTAGATAGCTTGTTTTCACTGACCAATCTATGCTCTAGCTTGATATTGTGGGCTTCGATCCTAGCCAACACTCCCCCATAGTTCTTAGATCTAATGTATATGGTGTCATGGATATCCAATTAGTGTACATACTCAAGCTTGAGCATTTTGTCCTTTAGATGTTCTCTAATTTTTTCCTTGAATCCCATATTTTGAGTTCATCAAGCTGAAAGCCAAATGAATTCTTATATGTGACCATAAATTCCACCTACTTTTAGTCTTTAATTATGATTTTCCCAATATCTAATGGGAAGGGGTGAAGTAAACCTTTCTTATTTTCCTTGTAATCCTTTTCAATGCCACAGATGAGTTAGGAGGCAATCTCCTACTCAACAAGTTTATTCAAGACATGTACTGGTAGTCTATAAGGATGGGACATAATTCCCTCTATCTTGATGACTATGTAATTAGGATAATACCATATGTCCCCAATCATCTCCACACACTTTTTGATGAGGGGGTGAAGCCTAGGCATGGGAACACATATGATGGCTTCAACTATTGTTGGGAAAATGTAGTCATAGATAAAATACATGTGATCCCTATATTTAAAGATATATAATTTGAAATAGTAGTGTGATATGGTTTCCCTACCTTCTAGGGACCAATGCCTAATGCTAGGGAAGGTGATTGAAGCAATAAGGGTTTCAAGTAGGTAAGACATCATGTAGAATTGCCTGGAAGCCTTTCCCTTGATGGAAATGAATTACTTGGCAATGAAGATGCTGATCAAATCTCTTATTAGAGGGGTAAGTTTTTCTTCCACCAAAAGTGTACATATGAGACCCAAACCTTATACACGTAAGTGATCAAAAGGGCACCAAAATATCTATTTAATAAGGTCATTATCACCCTAACACCTTCTCTATATTAGATAATAAGTATTTTTCCATCAAGGTTTCTAAATATGTGAGGTCTTAAGTTTAGCTAGGGTCTTAGGATGGAGTCTAAGTCATGGTTATTGGTTTATTCCCTCAACATGGGAAGGTCCACATGGGGAAGAGGGAGCTTATGGTACTTTTTGAAAGTAATAGAGGTAATTTATACTACCTCTTTTGAGATACCTTCCTTAATAATCCATTCACCATTAATCTTTCAATCAATAAAAATGGGGGAAAAGACATCAATGCAGTGTAATACCTCTAGTTTTGTCATGGCATGATGGAGGCTAACCATATAGATTGCAACAAGGTCATAGTGTCATATGTTGGTGGTGGCATTTCTCTATTATTCTTTTGAGATGGGTTGAAATTCTTCTACCATGAAGAATATCTCAAACTAATTCTTGATGCTATGGATGTTTCATGTGGTGAGGTTTAGTTTTATATCTTAGAATACCCAGTCATCACTATCTATCATCAAATAGAGATTGACTTCATCCTTCAATTATTTCTTGCTAGCTTCCATGGTCTCTAGTCCCTTCTAATTTCTCACATTGAACTATATATGATCTCTATGAAATCCCTCTCATGCTTAGAAACACAATTAATTTATCCTTTGATTAAATTGTAGAAAAATGAGTCTGATTGGGTTACTTTTTATGTAGGGTTTAGGTTTTAAGATATTTAATGGTAGAAGATATCTATGCTTTGGCTTCTACATGTTTTGGATTTGATTTGGACCTTTGCCTTTATATAGTTTTGTTTTCTAGCCCACAAGATCTTTAGTTTTGTCTTTTTTTGCTTATATGGATCTTATGTGGCACTGGTCTAGATCTTTCATGGCATTTTTCATAAATTCAATTTGAACACTAGCCATTGGAAATTAAAATAGTTTCTTTATTTCACACTATAGGATCAACATACAAGATTATCAAGAGCCATTGATCATAATCTAGGACCTTGTATTTTAATTGGTTCTAGGATTTTAAGTCTTACAATCATGACACTTGGTGAGCTCATGCATCTTCCCCATGTTCCAAACCTTATGTCTATCCATTGTATGATAATCATTGACCATGCAATAGGTTTATGGGTTATTGAGGTTTTTTTGAATAGTCTCTAGGGACCTTCATGCCATTAGATCAAACCTAGTGACAAAGCATGAATAATTGATCTACAAAAATTCTATAACATTAATTTAGTACACTTTTAAAATTCATGACTTAGGCTTACATCCCTTAGGCTAAGGTTTATTTTATGTTCATTAAGCATGGGAAAAACCTTAAGCTAAGGAATTTAAACCTAAGTTATGATTTAAAAAGGGGTCAAGGTATAAGCACTCTAGGTTAATGTATGCATTGCATTTAGAAAACATAATGAAAACATTAGGCTAAAATATTTACGCCATGTGTCACAAACCATGCCCAAATAGGTTTAACATGAAATGATAATATGAAATTTTCATAGGATAAGTCTATGATCTAAGTTCCATTTTGCAAAATGGAATGTGGGTCCTTAAAGCATATACTTAGGCTAGGTATATTTCTTGCATATATTAGTGTTTTGCAAATTTACGCCTTCTATTTTGGGCATATTAGTGTTAAGACTAAGGTCGTGATGTATTAATGAATATATCAGGGCCTTAGTATTAAAGTCTTAGGCTAAGTTGGGGAATATAAAAGGACCCTACATAATTATATTTAGTTAGGCCATAAGGAACTTTAAAAGGGGGAAAATAATGAAGGGGGTCAAGTTTTTTAGTCAAGTTGTGTTAAAAAATATGATGAAACCTAGGATATGCATTTTATATTTAAGTTGATAAAAATGATTCCCTCTAATTTGGTTCATTTTTTAATTAAAATTTGAATCAAGGGTTTTTAAAGGTTTTGGAATACAAAATTTTCAAGGATGTATTCCCTAGAACCTACAACTAATAGCCAAAACAACTTCATTAGCAATGTTAGTCTAGATCAAGTCAAAACAAAACCACACTAGTTTATCCTTAAACAACCTGGATGACCTTTAAACTCTATGGAAAACTTTATCTTATTAAAATTACCATGTTTTATAATAAGGGTTTCTCAAGGGTCCCAATAAGACTCACCTTCCCAAACCTTGGAGCCTTCGATTAAGGAAAAATATGAGGTAACCACTCCTCTCTCTATCCACCCATGGGTTTTTCCTTTGAGATCAATATCAAAGGGATCAAACCTATCTATAAGCCCTTATGTAGACTAGTTCAAAAATAGGATTATTTATCCTAACCCAATGCAAATTGTGCCACATTTTGGCACCATCTCAAGATTCCTTAACTAACCAAGGAAGATCCCCTAACCACACCACTTTCATCCCAACCTTTTGTTTCCACTATTCAATCCACCATCACCTAGACCAAACCTTAAGAAACCTCTAATCCTCAAGCTTTAGTTGAACCAACCAAACCAACTCCACCTAAAATATCCCAAGTATCTTCTCCCATCACAACCAAACCCATCAAAAACCTTATGATGCTCCCTACTTAGAACCTTACTCACCCTCCTCTAAAGGTGGATTTAACACCACCTAACCACCAAAATTCAAGCCAACCAAGAAGGAAGAACCACCTAGGATCTCAAAAACTAGATCTTTACCACTTATTCTTACCCTACCTTCCATTTTCGGACCACATCCTTCTTCCATCCTATGACCTCATCTTTTGGTTAAGAAAATGTGTCTCCAAAAGATAACCCAAACCCAACCTCCTCTTATAGATACACCCATACCTATCTTCTTCATGACCTCAACCTCTAAATCTTCCACTACCAAGCTTAATAATTATAAAATTCTCCCTCCAAACCACGAACCATAAATAATATTCCACCTCCCAAAACTCTCACTTCTAAGCCTACTAATAAATATTCTATCCCAAAAATAAAAAATAGAACTCCCACATCCTTGTCACTTTTACTTGAGTCTTACTCAACCATCCTATAAAGGTTGTTCCAAATATATTAATTAACCTTACCATCAATCAAACCATTTGACCCACATATTCCTAAACCATCCTGGTATAATGACAAACTAGTATGCTCATAGCATAGAATACATCAGCATTAAATGAATAACTATAAAGATCTCTAAGTATTAATCCATTAGTTGTATCATGAGGATGACTTCTTATCATATGAGCCTCTTATGATCCTACCACTAATCCAAGAACTAAGAACCATTGACCAACACTTACCTTCTCCATAACTCTCATCCAAGAGTGAGGAGGAACTGAAGCAACCCTCTAACCCAAATCCTCACCAAATCCATACCATCCATGTGGTCACATGATCACAAGCCCAATAAAAGGATAAGGGGAAAGCAAAGGTGTCCATTCTATGGAAATATCCCTATTCTACCACCCAATTATCTAACCAATAAAAAGTGCCTTTACCTCCAACCAAACACAAGGTAACCATATTGGGTCTCTCTCAATCTAACCCTTCTAAATCAATCCAATGAGTAGTTCTAAAATAGCTTCACCAAACACTAGTGAAGATGAGTTTTTATAAATTAATTAATACCTCACCCCATCACCACCAATAATGATAGAGGTATTGCAATCCATATAGGTTTAATCATAAGACCCATAACCTCTATGATCATTTGTCATAGCTCTTTAGCTTTCCAACATTTTTACCTTCAAGTATTTAGAAATACCCTCCATCCATCTGGATGATCCATATCTTCCCCTCTTAATTACTATGTACATCAACCAAACCAACATCAAGAGGGTTATAATTGATGGGGGACACAAAATCAACATTATCTCCTCCCACACAAACAACCAACTCAAATTGCCTGATAACATTATGTCAAAAACTTCAAAAGTGCTCTAAACATTCAATGATACCATGGCCACAACTTTAGGAACTATTGTCCTTCATATTCATCTAGGACCCCACACACTTCCTAAGCTATTATATTTAATAGAAGGTTAGTTATAGTAAAAAATATATATATGAAACCCTTAGATTCATTCCATGGGCTATGTTCCATCCACCTTTCACTGATGCATCAAATCTGAATAAGAAGGTCAAGTTGTTACCAAACAAGTTGACTCGCGTCCTTTTACATCATGTAACATGATGTATTGACCCAATGATGATCTCCTTACTCCATCCAAAAATCCTTCATCAACAAAATATTAAACCCCGTCTTCTTTTACCAATGAATCATCCACAAATTCATCCATATATTCCACCCAAATCCCCACAATAGACCCTTTAGAATCAACCTTCTAACGTCTTTCATTTAAAGATTATCATCTTTTGACACTAGATACTTTTCCTACTCCCCAAGAGTATGGGAATCTTAACCAACAACCTATTTTTGAACCCAATATTGGATCCACCATTCTTTTTGGGCCCTCAACCTATCACACCAATTTCATCTATGGGGGACTTGATAAACCCATTGACACTTTTGCCACTTCTTTTCCACTCTGACTTTTCACCTCCAGTTTCTCCTATCTAGATAAATCAAAGTTTGCCAAGACATATTTATAGGTGTGCCTAGAAGGGATTTGGTCTAGGTTGTTATGATCACGGTCCATATGAGTTGTTTCCAATCAAGACCTTAAAAAATCTTGAAAATCATGGCCTCAATTTCACACCACATAAAAAGAAAACCAACTCACCACCTATTACCATCATTGATGAGGAAATCACATCCTCACAATCCACTCCACCATCAACATCCAAGGATCCCAACATCATCCCCCTGACCTTTTTTCATCAATATGATCAACCTCAGATCCCTAACTTATCAAAAGGATGGGGTGACTATGACTATTCCTCTGACTCATCCTGAGATGGTAGTAGATAACTCTCTTACCATTAAAATCATTCAGTGTTAAGATGATGATTCCATTCTTATTTACCTAGGTGTAGAAGATTACTCTATCCAAAAATATCTCCCTCTTAAAAATTCAACTATATTGAACAAATCCATTATGGATATCAACTTGTGTACTTTGGATAACCTATGCATTGTCAACATCAGCCAATCACTAAGTTCCAAGGACCTTCAGGACTTCCCCTTTCCTATGATACTGTAACATAGCATTTTTTTGGTCTTACATTAATATTCTAGGGATAAAACCCTCCATCACTACCTAAAATATATTCACCAACCATAGTTCCAAGCTATTTAGGCAAAAACTTTGATCAATGCACCCTCACATAGCCCTTTTCATTAAAGAATAGCTTCAACATCTCCTATCTATCAATTTCATCCAACCCATTGATTATCCATAATGGGTCTCTAATGCCATACTTGTCACCAAAGCCATAGGGTGGATTCACATTTGTGTATACTTTCATTACCTTAACCTTGCATACCCAAAAGATGACTTTCCTTTTTTAATCATTAACTATCTTGGTGATCTTACAACCAACCATGAGATATTATCTCTTATGGATGAGTTCTCAAGTTATAATCATATCTTAATTACCCCTGAATATCAACACAAAAGTTCCTTTATTACCCCATGGAGAACATTCTACTATAGGATCATGCCTTTTGGTCTAAAGATTGTTGGTGCAACCTACCAATGTGTCATGACCTACATCTTTCATGACCTTATTAATAAAATTATAGAAGACTATGCCAATGACCTTCTTGGGAAATCCAAATATCATAAAGATCATTTAGCTATTATTAAGATTATCTTTGAATGAATCATCTATTACCATGTCTACTTTGACCCCAAGAAATGTATTTTTGGGGTCTTGTCAATAAATTTCTTTGGATTTAGCATCTCCCTTTGGGGAATTGAATTTGATCTCACCAAAATCAAAGAAATCCTTGAAATGACTCCTCCCATCCACCTCAAGCAACTCCATAGCTTGTAGGGGAAGATTCAATCCATTAATTACTTTATCTCTTAGCTTTCTAATCGATGCCAACATTTCCACCACATTATAAATAAGGATGTATCTTTTAAGTGGAATAAAGACTATCAAACATCCTTATACTCACTTAAAGAGAACCTTTTATCTCCACTCATCCTCATTCCTTCCAAAGAAGAACAACCTTTCTACCTTTATATTTCTACCACCGACCACTTCTTAGGGGCAATGCTAGATTATCAAGATGAAAAGAATAAAGAGCAAGCCATATACTACATAAGCTATACACTTATAGAATATGAGACTTGATACACTTATACTAAAAATCTTTGCCTTTCCCTAGTCTTTATGACCATAAAAATTTGACATTACCTTCTCAACCATAATACCTTTATCATCACCAATACCAACCCTCTCAAGTATATGCACTCTAAGCCATACCAAAATCAATGTATGTCCAAGTGGCTCATGCTTTCAGCTAAGTTTGATCTTGAGTTCCTCCATCAAAATTTAATTATATGGTAATTCATTTCTGACCAATTGGTTAAATCACCATTAAAAAATAACTAACCTCCTCCTATTGAGTTTCTAGATGCGTCCATCATGACCCTCTCTTAAGAAAACTTCACCTATCAAGTGACCATGTTCTTCCATGGATCAAAGTGTCAATGTGGTGGGGGAGCCAAAATCATCCTTATACCCCTTCATAGTGAACCTCTTCCTTTATCCTTCAAGCTATATTTTGAGTGTACCAATAATATGGCTATGTACACATCCCTAGTGATAGGTCTCCAAACTACATTACCCTTTGGAGTCAAAATGATTAGCATTTTTGGTGACTCTCAAATTTTGGTTAATCAAATAAATGTATCTTATCAATGTAAGAATGATTTTTTTCAATAGTAAAAATAACTATCTGATTTACTCTTAACATCATTTGAACACTATTATATCCAAACCACTCCATAATCTATGAACAAGTTTATTGATATGATGGCTTCTCTCACTTCCTAGATCCTATTTTCACCCTCTGACTCTAAGCTATATGTCATTATCCATCAGCTTATTGAGCCTTCTTATATCAAATCAAACTCTCCTACCATCTTCAATGTGGATGAGACCCAACCTGACCTTTGGTATCATCAAAACTTCAACTATCTCAACCTTGACATTGTCATTTCCAACCTTTTTAAGAATTCTCAAAGAGCATTTATTTAGAACACCTCATGTTATATCATACTAGGGGGAATTATTTATAAATGTAGATTTAATGGTCTCCTCTTCCATTACCTATGTAGTCATAAAGCCTCTCATGCTATCAGAGAAATGCATGATGGGATTTGGATAGTAGACTTTAGTGGTCTAACCATCACTAAATTCATCCTTCACCTTGGCTATTATTGGCCCACCCTCAACCAAGATTATTGTGATTATGTGAAGAAGTATGTTAAATATCAATAACATGCCAACTTACATCATACACCTAGCCATAGTATCCAAATATCTTTGGCCCTTCTCATAATGGGTTTTGGCTCTTATTGGTGAAATTAACCCCAATTCTTCATAGTGACATCATTCTATCATCACTAAAATATAATATTTTAACAAGTGGGTCAAGGCTATTCTTCTCATCTAACTAAAAGCTAAAAACATTATTGATTTTATCGACCATCACATTATCTATCACTTCAATTTTCCTCATAAAATTAACACTAAAAATGGAAAATATTTCAAAAACAAACAAGTCCAAGGTCTTTGTGACACATTTAGTATCAAGTTAATTTTATCAACGCCTTATCATCCATAAACAAATGGATAAGCTGAATCTTCTAACAAAACTCTCAATAACATGCTAACTAAAATGGTTAATACATCTAATTGGGATTAACATTTACACATCCACTTCACCTTATGGGCATATCATATTAGCATTTGAAACACTATGGGTAATATCCCTTTCTCTCTTGTGTTTAGATCTAAGGCTATCTTGCCTCTCAAAGTCCAAAATCCTTCTCTTTGCATATCCCTTCAAGATCTCATTTATGAGAGCAATTATTGTCAGGAATGCTTATCCCAACTTGATCTACTTGATGAATGTCATTTATTTGAACTTATCCATCTTCATATCTATCAAGAGTTAATCAAGTGCACTTATAAAAATCACCTCAAAGTGTGAGAATTCAATATCAAAGACCTCATCCTATAGTAAAATCAACATGTAAACAATATGGAGAAAATCAATCAAGATAAGTTTGCTTTCAATTTGATTAGACCTTTTATCATAACACACAAGTTTGGATTGAGAGCTTACCGATTATCCTCCCTTAAAAGGAAACTAGAACTTGAGCCCCTCAATGCTTCACATCTATGTCCTTTCATTTGTTAAATAGGATTGAACTCACCTTTTATCTAACTTAAGTTCATCCCTTATTTTCACTCACATGCATCCCCTTATTTTAATAATAACCACTTAAAACTAAATCATATGATTATTCATTACATCCTTTACCTACTCTTGAACATGGGTACCATGGCTCTACCCATGGCATGATTCTTATGGTGCTTTCCATCCCTTTATAGGATGGAATCCCATGGTCGTTGTCACTTAAACCTATTTAACCCATCATCAACCTTCTTGTTCTATTTTTTAAGGCAAAATTTTGCCTTTATTAAGGTAAAATTTTGAGCCTGTATAAGTGAATCCATGTCAATAATAAAACAAAATCAATAAAAAAATCATAATAAATCAAAAACTCATATATTTTTTGGGTCATTCCAAGCATTTACAGACTTTTCCCATCATCTCATATATCAAACAACATCTAGTGATCAATCACATCAACTAACCATATATCATATCTATCATAATTTAATCATACATAAAAAAATTAATGAGTCACTCACATATATTATCCACCACATGTCTAATCTAGATATGGGAGTGTAGACTCATTAATTAAAATAATGAGCATAATCATCATAAACATAATCATATCAAAATCATAACAACATAACCATAACCACAACATGAACATATTCATCCATAACCATGACAATAATCACAAGCATCATAGCCATGCCCAACAAAACATAACATGCTAATCACCATCACATAAACAACACCCATTAAATATTAACATTGTCATGAGCATCATCATAAACATAGTCACCAAAAAACCATAACCACATCATAATCATCATCATATCATAAATAACATCCATCAATATTGAATATCATCATGAGCATAACTTAAATAGCCACATCATCACATGCCTAGATAGGTCAGTACACATAAACCATAACAACATAGCCATTATAACATTACATCATCACATAAACAACATCACCATCAACACAATCCATAAAACATGTTTACATCTATATATCATGAGCTCATAATCAAAATAATGATCATATATATAATAATGTACATGTCTCTTAATGGATACATATATCTCACTACATCAGCTTGTAAGATGGCATTACAATCATATAATACATCAGAATAAAATGTCTCATGAGAGTCTAAGACCTTGCATCACCACTACCTCTTAGAGCCTATCCACCTATAGATGTAGCCCATTGATCTCGTGTTGCATTATTGGACCCTCTAGTGATCCCTACTTTGTACTCACCCCATATGGGATAATATGGAAGATGTGTGAATACCAAGGCCTCATAATAGCATATCTCCTCCATTTTCATTACATATCTCACCATGGAGATAGTCCTTAGTGGTCCTATAGGTCTTAGTACTTCCTCTTCTACTTACCTAAGATAATATCTCTCTTGAATAAACATGGATAGCTGAGCCCTATCCTTATCCTTCTCCCTAGTAAGAGTGGCCACCTAACCCTATGTTACATCCCTCTCCTAGGCCATAGATGCTAAAAATTCTTATGTTATGGCTAGTTCCACATATAACTAGACCCTCTTAGTGATCAATGCCTATCTATCTAGGGCATCCTCATCTCTCTAATCACCACCCCCACCTCTACATCCACATCCATGTCCTATTAGCCACAATCAACCCCAAAAATGGTTACATTATAATGTGCTTGGAACCATGAAGGGTACCCATCAGTAACACCTACATCATTTATCTCAACCCTTGTTGATAACTCCCCATGATCAATAAATACATCCTCTAGCTTTAGTGTAGGTAGTGGGAACTATATGTCCTCCCTCCTATATATTGGGAACTTGCCTAAAATATCCTAGATGAGTTTGAACTACCTCCTTACCCTATCAAACGGGATAATTTAAACATCATGGTCTCACCTCCTAAAAATCCACTAGTAGCTCTATAATGATAATATGTGTCTGGCATAACTCACCCATGCTAAGAATCTCATGTATGGATGCCAATGACCTCACCCTTAACTAGTGCCTCTAGCCTATCTCTATACCAATCTAGGTCTTAGGCTCCTCCCCCTAGTATGGTGAGCACATAATAACCTCTCCATCACATGTAACCAACCCTAAAATATATATGAACAAAATCATGACATGGTATTCCCTTGAGTCTCAGTACCCTAATGTGCTCAGATGCCCAATAATATAACACAAAACTAACATTGATCCCATATCTCTTATGGTTATGGTATTCACATAGCTACTAATAGATCTAAACTAAGAAAATAGGTTCTTAATCAAATACCATATGATCCAACCACATCTCCATAATAACCCTCGACAACAAGTATGGAAATATCTCACTGTTAGAATTGAGTAATGCATAACATGTGATAATTATCATCATCATCATCATCATCATCATAAATCATTATCTACTATCCCTATCCAATTGGTAAAGAGGGGTATAATGAAAACCTATAAGATGCCATCTCGTGAGCACAAAGTCCTCTCTATATAGGTGATCCATCTACTCATATCTCTTAATACTACTAATATGGTAGATCAACTCACCCCATATGGGTAGTTGCACTACCTAGTGGATGTTCTCTGATAAAATGGTAATATCACCTATCAGTAGTAAGAATGTGTTATTGGTTGGATCCTATCTTTTTATGAGTGCTATTAACATCACTACATCCTGAGGTACATGTTGATATTACCTCATGCCTCCTAGGCCCACCTGAATCATATGATCCTAATCTACATCAGTCATGCCTCAATGTACCTCATTGAGTATCTAGGTCACTTGATCATGCATCTATATTTTATCCTCTACCTACAAGGTTAGACTAATACCTTATTTTACCTAGTTCATCAAACTTTTCCTATGAATTTTACCTATTTACCCCTACATGCCCCCTTCACCTACTCATCTCAAATATAAAACCTACACTTAATCTAACCTATACCTAAGAATTACCTTCACCTTTACCTACTCTAACTTGTCTCATCCAAATAAATATTGACTATAACCCTTCTCTAAATATTCCCTTAAACTATTATTTTTACCCTTAACTTACACAAACTTTTTAAATTCACCCAAACCCTAATTTCTAAAACAAAATTTACATCATTCATTGACAATTAATGGTTGAGTATCGATCAGTGATAGTTCCTTTTTGAATCATCATCAATCAATAATCAAATATTGATGTTTAGGTCACAAAATATTATTAATCCATGTATGGGTCACTTGATAATCACATATCAATAGATGATGATCGATAGTGACTATTGATGGTCTATGTATTGGTCACTTGATGGTTGCCTATCGATTGATGATAGTCAATAGCAATCTCTAATGGTCACTATGTGATGACCCTTAGCTAACTAAACCTAACCTTAGTATCCTAAACATCCATAATATCAATTTTAAACTTGTCTAACCCTAATCTACCCTCTCCTACCTACACTACCCCTCTAAAATTTTACCCCCTCTACCATTTTCAACTCTAGATTATAAAACCCTGACCTTATACCTAGCCCTAGACCTAGGTCTAACCCACCCATAATCAAACAAACAAACCATTAATTTAAAACACAACATTAAAAATTTAATTACACCCCTACCTCATTTCATGAATACCATTATGAAGGAGCTCTAGGAATAATCACTTCATATCCCACAACTCTCTCTCATCCTCGTTACATCCTGGTTAGCTATTCTAACTCAAAAGTCCACTTTGAATCACCCTCACCTAATCCATCTCAGTCAATACAACCTCTCACACACTCAGATCATTGTCATTTCTTTCTTCACATAATGCATGTGTGATCACCATAGGTTTTCAAATGAGGAAAATTAATCCTTAATTAAATTTTAAACTCACCCTTTTAGGGTTGATGTCTAACCACCGATGGTTTTTAGACAATCATCAATGATCAACCTTGAACATTGATGGTTGACCTCCTAACATTTTTACCATTATAACTTAATTTTTTTCACATTAACCACCTTACGCCAACCTCTTTACCTCCACCATACCATTGGAGATTACCTTCTCCACCAATAACTAATCCAACCATGTAACATCATAGTTGGTCATTTTGGCCCAACTTTTACATGTTTTGCAATAACCTTGCCTTGGTCACTTTTACCACTATGACTAAATTTCCATCTTTAATAACTTAAACTTATGCTACTTTTGTGCACTAACCTAATTGTGTCTTCTTGGGAGTGCTTCCTACCTTGGATACCTATAAATACACTAATCTTTCTTAGGAGACTTGTATTTTATTAGTTCAACCTAACTGCTACACCCAAATGTAGTTACTAGTCTACTTATCACTTATCCTTCTATTTTTAACCTTATTTTTACTAAACTAGCTCAATTATGGTATTATAGTCTATGCACGATATGTGATATCACATTTAATCATATTTTGTGTGCATATTTTCACCTTGATACCTAATCCAACTAATGTTATCACCCACTTATCCACTTGTTAAACCTACACCTGATTCTATTTTACCTCATCAATTCCTAATTTGAGTGGAAACACCTCCTCCCATACTTGGGGTAGCTAAACCTTCAACCCAACCTTCCATTTTTTGTTTTACAGCTTGTTGATATAAATTGCATAATAAAAAGGGGTAAAATGTAGACACAAAAATAATACATGATGGTTCTAGATGTTTCACTAACCCTCAAACCACCCTTGGACCCCCTTGAGACCACTTCACAACCTTGTCAAAATGACTAACATTGAGCATTTATATCTTTGCCCTCTTGATTTCTAATGGTCAACCCCTAATTTTTGATGGTTAGCCTCAACCATCGATGGCTAACTTTTAACCACCTCAAGGGTTAACTACCACTCAACTACCACTTGATTTTTTATTTTTAGTTATTTTATCCATGTTTATGATCAATGCATGTTAAGGCTAAAATTAGACAACTTGTTGAACTTATTGTTTAACCTCTTGTCTCACCACTCCCTTTTTCCTATATAAAGAGAAGAGGAGGAGGAGGAGGTAATCATTAGAGTCTTATGTATCAAATCTCCTTGTGCATGTATTCTTCTAGCTTCTAATGACCAAGATAAAAATCAAAAGTGATTCTACTCATCAATCAATAGCCAAGCCATCATCATTTTGTAAAAATTTCTTTAGAATCTACAAAAAAATTTAGCCATTCACCCCAATGTTATTCAAACCAGTAGTAAAGCTAAGTATCTATTTTTAATAATTATTACCTTTGTTTCTCTCTATAACTTCTCTCTAGCCTCCCCAAACAAACTTATTTTACCCAAGCCAAATCTGGCAGTAACCATTGATGATCACCTAACCATCGATGGTTTATCCCTAACCACTAATGGTCACCTAACCATCAATGGTCACCTGACCACTGATACTAATTATGTGTCAATTCCAATAGAAAGCTTATTTTACTTATCAAACCCTAACCAAATCCCACTTTCTAACTTTTTTCCTAATCATAGAACATCGCCCTATTTTCTAAACCATGTCTGATTCATTTAGCATCAATATCTAATTGTTTATTGCTATAATTTTTTAAGCACTTCTTGTATTTGATTTTATTATCTTCTATTATTCATGAAAGTAATTTATCTTTCATTTTTAGAAATTGATTGTTTCAAAGTGGAGATTGACAACCTCCAAGGAAGCTTATTCTTCTTGGATCTATCTTTCTAGGCAACAATCTACCCTACTACGCAATTAATCAACCTTTTCTTTAGTTCTTTCTTATCTACAAGTCATTCCTCCCTAAACAAAGAGGAGTATTTACAACCATATGGATCACTGAGTGTAAACCAAATCTAGGTTCTACTAACCTCACCCTTATTTTAAGTTTTATAAATTTCTTCTTAAAAATAAATCAAAATTTACTTGAAACATAACATTTCAAATCCAAACCAAATATTTTGATGTATCTTCTTTCCAAATAACCCTCTTTAAATGCACAATCCTACTTGTATGGCTAAGAAGGTCAATTTTTAGTATGTGTGAACTCACATGAGGAGATACATGGGATCCTAAGCCTATAATTGAATTAGTATGGGGTTGTCCACTCAATATTCTTGGATTTTTTCTCTAGTTAGGTTTCTCAACTTTATGAACTATCCTTAAGAGCCTAAGTGACCCTAAAACCCTTATTAAGCCCTGATTATGACCCGATGGTAGAGATAACACCTCAAAGAATTAAAAATGGATATAAATGGCTCTTAAACCATTGGATGACTTTTGTTCCTATCCTAGGCATTTGACTAAGTAGATATTTAGCATGTGTGAGTTATTATTATACATAAAAAGGCTTGAAATTTTGAGCTTGTATACAAGATTTTTAATTTGGAAAAACTCTCCTAAACAATTATAGAGAGTCTTTGAGGAAAAATAGATATGATACCACCATATTTAGGTCATTTAAGAAGTTTATAGGGTCATATAATAGGTTAAAAGTGGCTACCTAGGCCTTAATCAAGGTGGATGATCATTATGGCTTTAAGAAGGGTAAGTTACAAGCCTATTTACTATATGAAATCATGAAAAAGAATCTAAAGTAATTTGAAGAAGATTCATGGCCCTACATAATCTTATCAAGACTTCCCATGGTGATTGAAATAGGGATTCAAGTATTACCCTATACCTAGGATGGATTGTCTTACTATCTAACATAAGAGGCCTAGTTGCAAGCCTTATGAAGGTAAGTTGAGGTCTAAAGATATACAATAATCACCTAAAATCATTGTATAAACCTCTTTAATATACCCCCTATTCATTAACAAGTCTTAAAAATAGTCTTCAATGTTATTTGAGGTTTTCATGGAAAATAAAACATTTTAGTTAATCTCTTGTCAAACATGTGTGTAGACTACATCTACAAGGTAATCCTCAATTCTTAAAAAAAGGATCCTTAACCTGATGTAAGAATTGCATAAGCTAAACAACTATGGTGGATACCTTTAAGACATAAAACTTGGTTTTGATTGAGTGACCAATTCATAAAATAAAAATGTGTAGAATAAGAAGAAGTTTGACACTCATGTTCAAATCTCTAAGAAGAGGAGGCATTACAATATACCATGGCTAGCATATAGGATCTTAAAGAGTGCCAAGTGTCAATTGAGGATATTTTAAATATTCAAATAAACATATAGGTAATTCCATGATAAGGAGTTATGATCAATAAGGTATCAAAACTACCAAGAAGACCTCCTATGCCACCCTTATGAATAGTTACTCCAACACATGTCCTAGAAGACTAATAAGGAAGATGACAACACATTATTTAAAAAATTTATGTCACTCTTTATCTATTTTTTAATTGATTTGATCATGATGGGAAAATCATGATCTTCTCTTCTTATCCTATTCTCCTCTCCTCTTCTAATTCATCTATAAATGAAGCCTTAAGAGGCATTTAATGTGTCCTCAAATTGTTATGATTAAGCCCTACTAATTTTAAAACTTGTACTTGCCTTTGAAATTTATTCAAGATGAGTTCTACCATTTTCATCTTGTATAAATTTATCTTTAATGAGTTTTTTATTAATGTTTTTTTATAGTTATATTACATCCATGTATTTGTCCTTATTTTTCATGCCTTTATGTAAGTTGGTTTCTTTTCCATAGGTCATATGATGTATAATACATGGTTTAATGAGTTTAAGTATTGAAAAATCATTAGTGTCTACTCTTAGTCATATTGACTAATCACATTAATTGTTTAAATAGACATAACCTTCATATAGAAACACTCATGTGGTAAGAGTTGTTTTGAAGTTGTGAAATTAGATTGTAACTTGTTGTTTCATAGTGTAAACAATATCAAGTTGAGGAATCTATATTTGGTGTATCACCTCCATGTTTTCTTATTAGTTTTAGCTCATTTGTATCCTTTTTATTTACAAGTGTGATAAGTTTTTTAGATTTTTTGGGTGAATAATCAATAAATCTTTCCTAACCTAGAGGTTCGATCCACTTAGTAAGTCACCCACAACCTAGGATTTTTCCCATGCTATCATCTAGTTAAGAAGGATTGAATAACCTTCCTAGGAGTAAAAATTGTATAGATAATAGTTAGAGCACACCTGGTGGGATTGAATTTTAAAAGGTTGTCCAAGATTGATGTTGGTCTTGGAAAATTTATAGTTATAATATCCTCCTTCATATAACATTTGGAGACTCTAGAAAGTTATTAACTCTTAGATGTAGACTAGTAAGCTAATTTTCATGCCAAAGGTGACAATAAGGTTAAGGTCCAAAGGTATTCCTTTTTATTTTTTTGAATTGCCTTTATATTCATTCAAAATAAAGAGATTTCTCCATACTCTTCCTTATATCAAGACACCTAGAATAAAGCTTCATTTCCAATATAATCCAATCTTTCCTAATAATAGCAATATGGTTATAAATCTACCTTTTATGCACTTTAATGATGGGTCTCCTCTAAACCTTTCACACTATGTTGAAATAACTATGTCAACCCTCAAGAGTGTCCCATATTTTAGTGGAGATAACACTATTACACCCATTGAGCATAAAAGAGATATAGCTAATTTTTGCAATATCCACAATGTCACCCAATAGAATATAGCCATTAGGTTATTGGAAATCTCATTTAAGGTGAGAGTTTTGGATTGGTATAGGAATTTGGATCCTAATTAAATCAACTCATGGGATTAATTAGGAGAGAACTTGATTATGAGGTTTGAAGACAAGAGTGATCAGTTATCACTATTTAAATAATTGACTATTATCAATAAAGCTCCATAATAATTCATTCAATACTTCAATTTTAGGTTCAGAAATACATGATATAGGATCCAAATTCTTACGAGGCCCACTCTTAATTATTAATTCCTCTACTATCTAAAGGAATTAAATAGTGACATAGTTATTATGATATAATCAATGGGAGGAGAGACCTTATTGAAAGGCTATGACCTTGCCATCAAAGATAAAAAAACCTCATATAGGTTAAAAATATATGCCCAAAGTCTCCCATGATAATGTTTCCTAATAGACGTCCCCCTACTCCCACTCTTGTTCCTAGTCCTATAGTAATCAATCATGAGTTGGCTACTCCTATTCAACCAAGAATATTAAGTGATTAAGAGAAATCATTAATCAAGACCCTTTAAAATGATATGACATTGATAAAGAGTCATATAAATTAGTCATTTATACCTTATCAAGATCCATACCAATCCAATTAGTCATATCAGCCCAATAGGCCAATTTTCCAAGGCTATTCCCAAGGGCAAGGAAAAATTACCATTGTCAGTGAAACAACCCCCAAAAAAATTGTTATATAATACATAGGGATAAAGATAAGAATCTAGCCTTTGTGTTATAAAATACAAGGTCTTGATTTTGTGACTAGGGTTTCTTAAAAAATTTCTAATACATCCTTATCATTTAATATTTATCAAATAACACTAGAAATAAAAATTAATAAACACTTTGAGTCATATCTAAAGACTCATTACTTTTCTAAGATGAATATAATATAATTTTGTTTATTTTAAAGTGTTTCTCTTTGTGCTTTATGTTTCTCCTCTTTCTCCCATAATTATTTTTATACTCATTTATTTCTCTAATATCATCTACTGCTTCTTTTTCTATCTATTTTATCCACCGAAACCAACCTTTATAATTGTAGTTGTTACTCCTCATTTCAAATGGTAGATCCTCATGGTAATGGCATGCCTCATTTCTAGGTCTAGATCACTCCATGTTCCTTTCAATATAATTTTGACCAAAAATAATGCAAAGTTTTCTTCCACTAACAAATCCACTAAAAACTCTCAGTTTTCCAATAGGATGAAGCATAGGTAAACATTATCCATCCATCCATGTTTACCAAGAAAACCTAATAATATGACCTTTGATGCACTCAAATAAAAGTGAATTTAATCATTTAAAAAACTACATGATTAAAAAAATCATTTTCATGCTAAAACTAAATCATTACATGTCATAAGGGGTCAAAGGAACCTTGTTGTCTAATGACCTAAAAAAGGCTTTTTAATATTGTTAATCCTTTTTTAATGCACATGTTCAAGCTCACATCATAGTGTTTAAATAATTAAAAATGATAACATTCAAAACATAACTAATCAAAAAATTGGTGTCCCCAAACTTTCACACTTAGAAATTTTGGGTTACCCTTTTTTAATTTTTTTGTCTTTTGCCTTATGTGACTCAGTTGTCCTTGTCAAAAATTAGTCCTTTGAATAAGACATAAATTTGTGTGTTTTTAGCTATAATTAATTTCATCACCAAAATTTATTCAGATTGATCTAAAAGGTTATAAAATGTCTACTTGTGTCATTACCATAAAATCCATTTATTCATCTTTCCAAGAAGATCAAAAAAGCTAAGTGTTTGTCCTCACTTCTAGGCCAATTCAGGTTCTCCATATTACTTTACTTATCAAGTGAGAAGTAAGTAGTCATTGCAAACCCAAGTTACATCATCTAATTCAAACCAATATTATGAAACAACTTTACTTATCATAAAAAGCTTAGTTAATTAGGTTTATAAACCCATAAAGTATTACTTAGACTGATCCAGAGTTCTGAAGAAGCATTGCCTACTTGGAGTTCAGACTACTTCTACTTCATCAGGTTTTCCAACTCCATTAACTTGCTCAGAGAAACCCAAAGTTTTAAGCTAAGAGAAACCCAAAGTTTTAAGCTGAGAGAAACCTAAAGTTGTAAGCCAAAATAAACCTGATAACTTGCCTAGACCTTACTAGGATTATGATACCATGTTCTTAGACTAAGTTTCCTAGAGTTTTCAAGGCTTTATTACTACTCGTATTTCCCAAATACCTAAATATTAATTAGAATTTTTACATAAGACAACAACTTGACTTAGTTATTCAACCTTTTCTAAAACAAGAAGAACACTTTATATATTTTTACATGTGCATTTTTTGAGCCATGCTTAAAGAAATAGAGACCCTAGAATAAGATGCTCTAAATATAAAAATAGATTTAGAGGACTGTATCTTCTATTTCATAAGTGTTTGGTCAAGTGAGTAGCCTAGAATACCTGATTAGTTGTGTCAACAACGCAATAAAAAAATTTAGAAGGCCTCTACTCCATTCATATAAAAATCTATAAAGGAGTTAATAAAAAATCAACAAGATGTCAAGAGGATAGAACCTAAGATTGAGAAGGTGAAAGCATATTACAGGGAGCTGGAAAGTGAACTACTGAGATATGAAATGGAAAGGCAATCAGTTGCCAAATTAGATGATTCAACTATCTAATTCATGATATTTCAACACATCAAATATAGAGAGAAGTGTAAAAATGAAGTTCATGAATTAGAATTATTATTATTTCTACTCTTATCAACAAATTATTATAATTTATTTTCAAATGTATTTTAAGTAATGTCATTCAAAGAAGTTACTTGTAAAAGTAAATTACTTTGTAAAATGTGAGACTCAAGTAACTTGACTAAAATTCATTACATGAAGTCATTTTATGAAAACAAATTACTTGGAAAAACACTACCGATTATGCAAAGATATTTTATTTGATTTAAATAGTGAAACCAAGAAGCGTTACATGTCACTAGCCATTACATGCCACATTGGAGAAATTCAAGGAAGATGTCTCTTACCTATTTTTAGTTCTTAACGTAGCACATAGGAGTTTAAGGAGTTATTTCCTAATTTATTTTGACATCTAAAATTATATAAATATAAGTGAATGCCTATGTGCCAAAGGATGGTAATTTATTTCAAGTAAGCAATTGTAACTATTATGCAAAAAAGTTCAAGTAATCTGAAACTTTGGGTTTATATTTTTGCATGTTTTTTGTTTGAACTTTGGTGCAAGCGAATAAGAGGAAAAGTTGGTTTCTAAATAAATTTACATATAATAAGATCATTCTATGAATTTTGTGAAGATAAAATGGTAAACTTTATGTTATCTTCTAATCTGAATATGAGTTCATATCTTTCTTAATCATTTACTAAAAGGATTATCACACTTTATATATTTATCTATTTTCACGTATTCAATAAGATATATAAAATTACTTATTTTAAAGTGAAATTTCCTTATTTATCACATAGTCTACTCTTTTCTTTACTCTTTAATCTCCCCAAACTTCTTTTCATATTTTCTAAATTAGCTACTTGATGAAAAATCACTTTATTATGGTTCATGAACTTTGCAATTAAAGTAATACCCCAAATAAGATAACTCACACATGATTTGTATAAACTATGAATAAACTATAAGAAATGAATAGTTATAAGTATATATACATAAGCATCTAGGAGATTCATCATTCAATGAAGGGGATTTAATCCCATGACTGCCTAGGTAATTTTGCTATCCTAAAAAATATCTAGCCAATAGTTTCTAGCAACTCTATTGGGGATACACAAAATTAAATAGAAAAGAACTAAAATTAGATCATCCACATAAGAAAAAGTGAGATATGAATAGACTATCACTTTCCATAACCAATATTTAAAATGTTTCATGCAAGTAAAGGTGCATTTGTCTAATTGAAATGCATTGTTTTGTGAAGTTATCTTTGCTTGTGTAAAATGAAATTCATTGTCTATCTTGAGTTGCTACATGTTAAGAGACATGCTTTGTTTTTCTTGAAATTATACATGTTAATTAACTACCACCTAAATATTTTCCTATAAACCCAATTACTAAAATAAATCTTAAAAAAAAAAAACTTTAACACTTTAATCTAACAAATCAACCTTTTACCAAGGCAAGAAGAGATCAAGGCCAAACTGATGGCTTATTTGAACTGTACGAATAGTTTAATTTTAGCTTTCCTACCCAATCTAGAATGAGAAGATCAAATATCTCACCTATTAGAAAACACGAACCTACAAATCCACAATTTCTTATTCCCAAAAGAATTTCATAATGACTTCCTATCCCTTGGGGGGGCAATGATTGGCCCTTTGAATATAAATCATACTCTCCATGACTTGCCTAAAGGGTCAAGGAAGAACTTTCATAAGTTCTCATGGGATGTAAAACAAAGTTTGGATGAGCACTTGGTTGGTTTATTTGTATCATGTGGAGTGATTGGTGTTGAACATGAAGATGTCTTAGTCAAGCTCTTTATTTAGACCTTGCATGATTTAGATGTAGAATGGTTTTATCATTTATCTCTTGTCACCATAATTTTTGGGCCATTATACATGATTAATTTGAAAAAAATTTTAAATCTAATGAATACTCACACATGTTACTCACCTAATTGACTCAGCTCAAAAAAGAATCACATGAACACATGCAAGACTTCATTACTAGGTTCAATATATTTCTCTACAAAATACCTCAAGCTACTCTACCTACTAAAGATAATCATAAGTTCTTCTTCATAAATGAATAGTTACTAAAGGTAAGCTATCATTTGTGTAGAGCATGTCATACTGATTTAGAAACAAATTAAGACATTGTTATAGAAGTTAAAGATAACTTGATCATGGCTGGAAAGATTAACAAGATAACTTTTAAGGTTGATGGATCTACTATAAAAACCACTACTAATCCCTTGTTACAAAAATTGGCTAATGACTTGTTACAAGTTAAAAGGTAAATTTCTCAAGGTGCTCATTTTACTCCTATCAAGAATGCACCTACATGCAATTTCAATAATTAAAGCTAGAACTATATTGTTGAAGATCATATGGCTGATGATTTTGATCAAAGATATATTGATTATGATTATTTTTTATATCCTATTAGCAACTCAAATATAGGATACCTAGAATATGAATTAGAAAGTGACTATGAAGAAATGCTTTAGAATGATCATTATCACTCTTTTGTAGTATTTACAAGATCAAAAACTCAATAAGCTGGTGATAAATCTTCTAAGGAACAAGGGAAAGAGAAAGAATACCCTAGGATAGATGTTAACATCCTCAAAATATTTAGTCCTTTACCCACTTCTCTTTCTCTAAAAGATAAGTATGTAGCATCTTCCTCTCAACCTCATAATCTAGTTACTCATACTTCTGAGGCTAACATTACTCTATCTATGTCTATCCTTTATTTTGATGTTATTAACCACATCAATAAAAATAAGATTCAAATGTCAAAAACCATGAGAGATGAAAGAAGAAAAAATAAATTTCTTTGTAAGAAACTTAAGAGAGAAATGATGAGATATAGGTTGAGTAAACAATCGAGTAAGAAAGTAGAAGAAGAAAAATAACACTTTGAGATGGAAGAGATGCATGTGAATGAAGAAAAAGAAGATGGTTAGAGCTAGTTGATGATGGGAATAATAAATAAGAAAGAGATCAGTTTTAAAGCCTCATATAAGGCCTATAAAATGAAATATATATGATGAGAAAAGGTATTAAATTTTATTGCAAGTTTATATATAAAAGTAGTGAGCAATTAGAGGCAAAATTGGAAAAATTTGAACAATTATTACAAGGTGATGAGATGGAAGAGAAAGAGGAAGAACAAGTTGTAATATTTGAGGGTCACATGATAGAGAAAAAAGAGCATAAAGATAAAGCATTCATGATACAACAGATTGAAGTAGGTAAGCAAGTAGCTATATTTATCTTTGTAGTAAGCATGAAAGTCTTATCAAAATAAATCAAGAGTGAAAATACATTAGTAGTACATTGGGGCATCTACATCCTATATAATTGAGGGAAAGTTTCAATAATGAGTTCACATAAAGTGAAATATGATGGTGCAAGTAAACATTGCAAGCAAAGGGGTAGGATAGTTTGTGACAAAGGCAAGGGTGAATTCAAGAAGGAACAACACTTGAAGCTTTAAAATAACTAGATAGTAGGGTAACACCTATATGTATACAAAAAAAACCTCAATTTTTCCTTTTGTGTCGGTGTTTTTCCTTTTTCCTATGTGTTAATTTTGTGGTTTTTCATTATTGAGTTTTACATGTCTCTATACCCAATAGATAAGACCCAAAATCAAAGATACTAGAATATCATCTTTATTTAATTATTTATAATTAAAATAAATATGTCATCAGTCAAAGCTAGCTGGTGTCCCCAAAATTTCACACTTATAAATTTTGGGTTACCCCTTTTTAATTTTTTTGTCTTTTACCTTATGTGAGTCAGTTGTCCTTATCAAAACTCAGTCCCTTAAATAAGACTTAGTTTTTTGTGGTTTTCACTTTAATTGTTTTCATCACCAAAATTTATTTAGATTACTCCATAAGGTTATAAAATGTCTTCTTGTGTCATTACCATAAAACCCATTTATTCATCATTCCAAGAAGATCAAAAAAGATAAGTGTTTGGGCTCACTTCTAGGCCAACTCAAGTTCTCCAACTTACTTTACTTATCAAGGGAGAAGTAAGCAATCATCACAAACCCAAGTTAAATCATCTAGTTCAAACTGGAATTATGAAACAACTTTAATTCTCATAAAAATCTAAGTAAATTAAATTCATAAACCCATAAAGCATTACTTAGACCAATCCAAAGTTCTCAAGAAGCATTGATTACTTGGAGTTCAGACTAATTCTTACTTCTACTTCATCAAGTTTTCCAACCCCATTAACTTTCTCAGAGAAACCTAAAGTTGTAAGCTGAGAAAAACCCAAAATTGTAAGCTAAGAGAAACCCAAAGTTATAAGCTAATATAAACCTAAAGTTGTAATCCCAAAGAAACCTGATAACTTACACAGACCTTCTTAGGATTATGATACCCTATTACTTAGATTGAGTTTCTTATATTTTTCAAGCTTTACTACTAAAATTTCCTAAATACCTAAAGCTTACTTAGGATTATTACATAAGACAACAACTTGGCTCAGTTGTTCAACATTAAATCTTTTTGCATGAGAATTTTCAGAGCCATGCCTAAAAAAATAAATATCTTAGAAGAAGATGCTTGAAATATAAAAATAGATCTAGAGGATTGTATCTTCTATCTCACAAGTGTTTGGTTAAGTGAGTAGCCTATAAATCTTGAGTAGTTACATCAAAAATTCAAGAAAAAAATTAAGAAAGCCTCTACTCTATTCATATAAAAATCTATAAAGGAGTTAGTAAAAAGTCAACAAGATGTCAAGAGGCTAGAACCTAGGATTGAGAAGGTGAAAAAATATTGCAAGAAACTAGAAAGGGAATTGTTGATATACAAAATGAAAAGGCAATTAGTTTTCAAATCACGTGGTGTAGATATCCAATGCATGATGTTTCAACACATCAAATATAGAGAGAAGTGTAGAAACGAAGTCCATGAATTGGAAAGATTGTTATTGCTTCTCTTCTTAGAAAAATCTTCTATTTTTTTTCCAAATGTATTTTAAGTAATTTCATTTTAATAATTACTTTGTAAGTAATGTCATTCAAATAAGTTAATTGTAGAAGTAAGTTACTTTGTAAAATGTAAGACTCAAGTAACTTGACTAAACATCATTACTTGAAGTCATTTTTTTTTTTTAATTACTTGAGTAAATGTTGCCTAGCATGTAAAGAAATTGTAATTTTTTCAAATAGTGAAACCAAGAAGCGTTATATGTCACCAGACATTAAATGCCACACTAGAGAAATTCAAAGAGGATGTCTCTTAATGGTTTTTAGTTTTTAATGCATCACATGAGAATTTAAGGAGTTGTCTCCTAATTTATTTTGACATCTGAAATTATATATATACATAAGTGAAGGCATGCATGCCAACGGATGGTAATTTATTGCAACCAAGAAATTGTGACTATGCAAAAAAATTCAAGCAATTTGAAACTTTGGGTTTAGATTTTTGAATGTTTTTTGTATGAACTTTGTTGAAAGTGAATAATAGGAAAAGTTGGTTTCTGAATAACTTTGCATCTAAGGAGATCATTTTATGCATTCTATGAGGATAAAATGGTAAACTTTGTGTTATATTTTAATATTAATATGAGTTTATATCTTTCTTAATCTTTTTTTGAAAGGATTATCGCACTTTATATGTTTATCTATTTGCACGTATTCAATAAGCTATATAAAAATACTTATTTTGAAGTGCAATTTCCTTCTATTTATCTATTTGCACGTATTCAATAAGCTCTATAAAAATACTTGTTTTGAAGTGCAATTTATTTCTTTCTCACACACTCTACTCTTTTATTTACTCTCTAATCTCCCCAAACTTCTTTACATATTTTCTAAATCAGCTACTTACTTTTTGCAAAATCACTCTATTATGGTTCATGAACTTTGTGATTAAAGTAATACCCCTGATAAGATAACTCATACATTATTTGTATAAACTATGAATAAAATGTAATATATGAATAGCTATAAGTATATATACATAATCATTTAGGAGATTCATTATTAAATGAAGGGGATTTAATCCCATGTTTGCCTAGGTAATTTTACTAGCCTAAAAAATATCTAGCTAATACAAATAATAGTATAAATTCATACATACAAGCATACATATATTTATGATACCATATTATGATGCACAACTAATGGAATCTCATACACAAACTCACATAATCACTAATGGAATAATATTTTCTATGTGACATAATTGAAGTTTAATTATTAAAATCTAAATTAGTAAGTAATTTAACATAGTCAACTAATTACCAAAATGAGACTACCTACAAAAATCATTACCAATTTGAATTAACATGCATATAATCATCCAAATTGAAATCACACCAATCTTAACATTTCAAGAAAATTATAAAGTGGGAGTCTATGGCTATTATGTAATTTTGATATTTTTTTCCTTTAGGTATCATGGTTTACTTCCTTCTCCCCTATGATACCCTCCCTTTGAATTATTTTTGTGGGGGGTAAGTATCCTACATCCACATCATCTAAAAATGGGGTAGTTAATATGAGCTATGCAAAAAAAAAAAACTAAAATATTTATATTATAAATACATTAAATGAACTATTTATTTTTCCTCAAAATAATAATAAAATCATTTTAGTAAAAAAACACAGTGATGTTGTATAATCAAATATATATTTCAATGGCATCACAAAGAAATCATGTACTAAAAATTCAATCTAATTAATGAAAACTCAATTGAATATTTTGTATTATACCACATAACTCAATAGTTAACCAAATATATAGTCTAAATATTTGCTTAAAAATTAGTGATGCTTATAAGGATTAGGACATGATGTATTAACCTTCCACCTAAAAGGATCATCATTCCACTGACACTATTAAAAATAAAACCTATCTAAAGTGTAATTTATTAAGAAAAACATATCAAGAAAATAAATGAGGAAACAACCTTTGAAATTCCTTAAGATACTCCCAAGTGGAACTATATTTAGAATAGTGGTCCCACTAGACCTTGCATTGAGAAATAAATTACCCAAACTAAGCTTGCATATATCAAGTATTTTGATTGGCTCTACTATTACCACTCCTATGTCAATGACTTGTAATCCATTCCAATTAAGAATATGTGAATTATTAAATACATATTTTTTTAGATAAGATACATGAAAAACATTATGAATTTATGTTAATGCTAGTGGTAAATCAAGTTCCTATGCAACTAGATTTGTTACCTCCATAAAATCAAATTTTACCACATATATAGGTGTTAGTTTAGCTAATTTTTAAAACTTGATAGATCTCTTTTGAGGCTTGACCTATATAAAAACCTTGTCTTCGACTAGGAACTACCTTGATGTTATTTTCAAATAACTATAGATTCTATATCTATATTTAGATTCATCCAATCTTTACCTAATTAATTTTACCTACTCTTACATTTCAACAAGCATATATGGTCCTAAAAACCCTCTATCTTCTACTTTATCCTAGTTTATAAGTGTTATACACCTTCTACCATGCAAGTATTTGAATGGTGTCATATTCAAAGATGGATAAAATGATTTTTTATAAGCAAACTCTATTAGTGGAGGGAATTACTCCCACTTGTATTATTAATCCATGAAATAAATTCTTAAAATGTCCTCCAAAACCTAGTCTACCCTTTCTTTTTTCCCATTAGTTTATGGATGGTAGGTTGTACTAACATTTAATTGTGTACACAAAGTTGAATTAAGGGTTTGCCAAAACTTTAAGGTTATACGAAGGTCTCTATATGATTTTTTTTCTTCTAAAAATGATACAATATATATAATTATCTTACAAATATACTTTCTATATCTAGTGCATCATTAGTTAAATTTTCTATAATGAAATGTACCACATTGGTGAGTTCTTAAATAACTGCTAGAATCATATCATGTTTGTTCCTTGACATGGGCAATCCTTGGAAAAAATTCATACTAATGAATTTCCACTTCTATTCTATAATGTCATATGGGTAAAAAAACTCAGAAGCATGAACATGTTCAACCTTAACTCGCTAACATTCCAAGAATCTAGACACAAAATTAGTTGTGTACTCCTTGATTCCTTTCCAAAAATACAATGGTTTTAGATAGACCATGCACTTTGTTACAAATTGATGACCAAAATAAGGTGGATTATGTAACTCCTTAAACATGAATACCCTCAATTTCTCTTTATTAGGCACAGATATTCTCCCACCAAATTTTAGAAACCCATCATTTTTTAAATGAAAACCTTTATGACTCTGATCTTGAGGATTTTCTAATAGAGATTTCTTGACTTCTTCATAGAATTTGTCTCCTTGAGATAATCTCAAGACTTGTATTAAACATTATTGTTATGTACCTTATCTGACTAAGAGTATATATAACCTTATTTTCATTTCTCTATATATTGTTGGTGTTAAATCATTATTTAAAAAAAAAATCTAACCAACACCTTTTCTAAAAATTTAGACTTAGTTAAGTAAAAATATATTTGAGCCCTAAATTGTCTATTTTGATCTCAAATGGTTTACCCAAAAAACAATGCTTTTAAATTTATAAGGCATGCATAGTTTCCACTAATTACAAGTCATATGGATCATAATTATCCTCATAAAGCTTCAATTTCTTAGACTCTTATGTTACTATAGATCCTTCTTGCATCGTTACTCAACCTACGACACCCTTAGAAGCATATTTTATCACAATAAACTGACCATTTATATCTAGTGTTCATAATAATAGTTCTAAGGTAAGACTCTATTTTATGGTTTGAAAGCCTTCTTCATAATTATAATTCCACATAAAATGTTATTCCTTCTATTTCAAAGAGGTGATTGGGTTAGCTATTTTAAATAAATTTGATATAATTTTGCTATAGTACCCTACTAAACTCATTAAACTATGCACCTTATGAAAAATTTTGGGTTTTGGTCATTCCATGATGGATTTAATATTTTTAAGATCTACTGATATTCCTTCATATGAAATGATATGACCCAAATATTACACCCTCCTCTAAAAAAAATAATACTTAGATATTTTTCTTATAGATTTTATGTTTTTTCAAGTGTTTTAACACTAGACATAAATGCTCAACATGATCTTTTTTTCTCTTGGAATAAATTATAATATAGTCTATTAAAATGAGCATAGACTAATCTAGGTAATCTCTATACACATTATTTATGAGATTCATGATTGCTTTAGGTGCATTTATTATCCCAAAAGGAAGAATAGTGAATTTATAATTCCCATATCTTATTTTGAAGGTAGTTTTATAAATGTATTCCTTTTTAATTTTTAATTGATGGTACCCTTCTCTCATGTAAATATTGTAAAAGGCTAATACACCTAAAATTTGATCAAAAATATCATCAACATGTGGTAATCGATACTTATTATTTATGTTTGTATTATTAAACATCATGTAATATATGTACAGGTGAAGATTCCCATCCTTGTTCATAAAAATAATACTAGTGTACCCCACAGTAAACACTTGGTCAAATTAACCCTTTTTATATTTATTGAAGCTGTGATTTTAATAAGACAAAATTTATCATTGTCATCCTATAAGGATCCTTGGATTGGAGCTCAATTATAGGAATGATGTCAATCATGAAGTTTAATTCTATTTTATGTGTTAATTTAGGTAAATCCTCTTGAAACACATTTTAAAATTATTTAAAAAATATAATATTATAGGTTAGGATCCTTAGTTTATTTAATTTCATCAAACTTGACCAAGAACACCTGACATCATTTTTATTGAGTCTTATTTAACTAAAAGGTTGAAATTTTCCTTAACTTCAAATCTTTATTTTCACCTTGGATTTGGGTTTGATTTCCCAAACCATCCAAGCATCCAAACTTATTCAATAATCAGTCAACCTTTGATTTATGCTTACAAAGACAATTCACTTCTAGGATCACATCATATAACCCTAGTGGATCTAGAAACAAGTCTAATACTATGGTGAATTTATGTAGATTTACCTCTACAACTATAATACATTTTTTACCTTTAATTTATATTGATTCTCATATTACATGGTCCAAACATTTTACATATGACCAACTTTCCTAGGTGGTTTAATTAGCATACTAAGAGAGATAAATCATTTAGTGGATCTATTATCTATCAAAATTGAAATAAAATGTCCAAACAAGGTACCTAATAATTAAATGGGAGAGGATTTAAACTCAACTACCTAATTTTTAACTACTACATGAATCCAATATTTAAAAGTTGCCTATTTTGATGATGATGTAGAATGATTATTTAACTTTCTTCATGTCATCCATTGAGGATATTCCTTAGCATAGTGGTATCCTCCACATGTGAAACATCCTCCAGGTGGTCCTTTTTTATTTGATTGGTTATCTCCTTACAACCTTCATTTAAACCCTTACCAATTTTATTATTCTTAGAAGTGTTGTTAAACCTTGTATTCTAATTATTAAATTTATTCTTGTAATTTCCATTATGGTTCCAATTTTTTTTTTTGAAAGTAGTTTTCAGGCCACCAAATTTATTTTGTTTCTTATCTATATATTCTAAAATAAATTTAAGCTTATATTCTTACTTAATGGTTGTATTTAAAACTTAATCCATGGTATTAGGTCTATGCATATACACTTCACACCGAATTTATTTCCTCATACCCATGATGAATTTTATTATTTGGAAATGTTTATCCTTATGATACTAGGGAACATCTTTTACAAGATTGGTAGATTGTTCCTAGTATTTTATCACAAATAGATCTCCTTGATTCATATTTTGTAATTTGGTCAATTTATTATCAAAATACAACCATTTTATCCACTACACCATAAACAAGGTTACAAATTATTCCCAAGTGGTGGTGGTGGAGTCAATGCCCATTTTTAACTTATTTTTGGCCCACTAGGTTATTTCTTCACCAAAATTTTGATAAGCTCCCCAAATTTATTTATTAACTTTAGAGTAATTTTTAATTTGTAAATAATTCTCCATCTCAGTGATACAACCTTAAATTCCATCACCCAAAATAATTTTATCAAATTTTATTGGATTTACCTTTTTCATATCATGCATAAGTTTTGCTACCACTACTACTATTATAGCATGTTACTCTTCAACATGGTCATGATCTTGATGAATTATTGATTAACCTAATATGACTGAGGTTATTTTTCATTGTCATGTCCATGAACTTCTTTTTCTAGGCTAACTACTTTCTCTCTAGTTTTTGTCAGGGATGTAAGGATCTAGTCCAACTTAGCATGTGTTTTGTTACTAACTGATTGGGATCAAGTTGTTGATAATGATTAGAAGTTAATTCAATTTTTGAATTTACACATACCATTTTTTCCTAAAAAATAGTAGAGTTATGTCATTATCTATTAGACTTATTAGGTCTGAGTGTTTAAACCTCATTCTGATACCACATGCTAAAGCCACACTAAGTTCACTAGGAAACTACATAATTATATATAATCATTATTAACTAACCACTATTAATTTATATTATTTAATAATCTTAAAAATTATAACTTATACTAACACCATATTTTTGTTATATATACATCCTTTTAATACCAAACCTTGAAGGTTTTAGTATTGTAAAGATCCATGTACAAGGATCACATCATTTAACAATAGAAACTAGTTAAACATTAGTTACTCACAAGGATGAAAATATATAATAAAATTAGTTTTAAAAGTACAATAATATAATTATTCAATTTTAAAATATATAAATATATAATATGACATCCATAAGCAATAAATACATCTACTAATATGATTCCAACTAATGAATGTCCATTTATGTTGCATCCACTAGCACTTTTATCAATTAGTAAAGTAATGATAAATTACATAAATACATTAGCAAAATACAAATTACATGGTAAAAATAATAAAAACAAATAATATATATGATTATATATTTTGAAATATTTGGATCTTATTATAGATAGAGAGAACATCATCTAGGCATTTTCCCTCCAACCATAGACTGATGGTCCCCCAAACACCTCTGCACTATGAATGTCCCTTCCCTTCATGAAATTATAAAAAATGGTGAACATCAATAACTCATCTATAATAGTGTGCTCAAAAATCACTAACACATGAAATAATAATATAAATCATGGGATACATCCTCTATCTAATATGAAATCACACATGCATGTAAACTAGAAGTTATAATGGATAGATAGTGTATACAACTATAACATTAATTTGGCCAAAAATTTTCATTATAGTCTAAAACTTTAAATTAGGTTGAGTTGTAATCCAAAAAATAATACTCTCTATTGAAACACATCATCCTACACATTATCCAATGATCAGTAATTTTATGTAAAGGCCTCTTACCTTTCATTACTCATCTTCCTTTAAAATATACGGTGATTTATGAATAAACAATACAAAAAGTAATTATACATATAAATTCATGCCAAATAATCTAATAACCATGACATAATTTATGGAGGTCTTCAAAAAAATTGATGTGAAAGGCAAAACTACCACATTAGCTCACTAAAGACTCCAAACATCTTCCAAACTAATTTTGTATTAAGTTTTACTAAATGTGTGTATCAAGGAAACATAAGTTATTATAATATTACCTTATTGTAATACCTAGTATTACTAATCATAATCTTTCATAAAATAATAATTCTAATATATTTATATACATGTACTATGATTCAATATTTATTAATGTTTAAGGCCCCATTTTTATATTAAATAGGATGACATATTACATTTCTCATTTCCAATCCACTTTAAATATCCTATGTCATAATCTACCATAATTTCTAAATCTTTTAGATATATTTATAATTTAATAAGTCATTGAATATAAAGTAATTGTATCAACACCATATATCAATATGCAAGAGTTTAATGTTATAAATACCATAAGTCTCATTGGGTATGACCAAGATAATATTGCATCATTAAAACCACTTAAAATAATAAATCACAACCTAAATAATAAAATTTAATTACTCTTGGTTACATTCCTTGCTAAAATCTTGCTTTAAATATCATTCAAGTATTCTTTAAATTTGTTTACTTAAACTATAAGTAATTTCTCCCAATTTAGTATTTTGGACTACCTAATATCATGCTACAATTATCTCAATCATAATAATCTTGGTAGATATATACATCCCTATAATATTAGGATGTGAGTTTATTAATAATGACTAAAAGACTCTTACAATATCATGTATCTTCCAGCCAACATTTTTTCAATACTCAACTAATATTTAATTATAGTCAAGTAAATTCCATATCTTTACTAACCATGAGTTTTTAAACATAAACACTAGAGACTTTTTCCAATCTATGAATTCCTACTATAATTTTGAAACATGAACATGGATATTCTAAATACATTGTACTTCTTATATTTCTCATTAACAAAAAACATTTATATCTTGACAAATCAACTAAAGGTAAATATAGAGGTTATGGATTAGTTTATAAGGTATATTTAACCCATGTTTATGTTTTTATGTGGATAATATAGCCACATACATTTATATATGTAGATTTGTTATACCAAAATCAAACTTGGTAATGTATTTTTATAACTCTCAAAATAAAAATGATTACTAAATATTAATACTTTCTTAAACCTAAGTCATCACTATGATATTTTGGGTGAGGATGAACCCTCACCCCCAATCTCATAATGATGATTCTAAATTATATTTTTTTAGTGAGAAAGGGAGCTAAAAACAACTTGTAAAAATCGTATATAGTTTATATATAACCATTTGAATAGATAAAACCACATCTAATTTTATCAATAAAATACCACTTATGTATACAACATAGATTAAGAGAATAATCTAGACTTTATTTTATAAAATATGGGGTCTTGATTTTATACCAAGGGTTTCCTAATTTTTTTCCAATACAATATTACCATTTGAATATTTATCAAATCAAAATGGAAATAAAAACACATAAACATTTTAACCTAGATCTAAAGACTTGTTACTTACCTAAGATGAATAAAACAAAATTTGGGTTCCTTTGTAAGTGTTTGTCTTCATGCTTTACCATTCTTCTTTCTCTCACAAACAAGGTTCTACTCATTTATTTCTCCAATATCATCTACTACTTCTTTTTTATCTATTTTATACACCAAATTCCTTACTATGACCTTACCATTCATTATATCTTTAGTTGTTACTCCTCATTCCAAATTGCATCTCACCATGTAATATCATGCCTCATTTATAGGTCTAAATCACTTCTTACTCCCTTCAACATAATTTTTATGAGAAAATGTGGAGTTTTCTTCAAATAAAAACTCCCATTTTTCCATTAAATCAAAACACAACTAAACATTATTCATTAATGCATGTTTACCAATAAACCCTAATAATATCCCCTTTGATGTACTTGAATAAAAATGGAATCTAATCATTTAAAAAACTATGTGATTTAGAAAAAAATTATTCACATGATAAAAATAAATAAGCATACCACCAAGTAATTTAATGCATGCTATAAGGGGTCAAAGGTTATTTTTGGATCTAATGACCTTAAAAAAGTTTTTTTTAAGTTCTTTTCATAAATCAAGTTCACATTCAATCTCAAAACACATTTTTTAAAGTGTAAAACATGATGACATTCAAAATATAACTAATCTATAAATAGTAGTGTAAAGTCATACATGCAATCATATATATGTTTATTCTACCATATTATGATGCACAACTAATAGACTCTTTCACACAAACCTACAAAATTACCAATGGAATAATATTTTTTATGTGACACAATTGAAGTGTAATGATCAAAATTGAACTTAGAAAGTAATTCAACATAGTTAATAAATTATCAAGATGATATTTCCCATTACTTGATTTAATAAATGAAATTATGCATGTGTTTAACCACCAAAAGTGAAGTAACACCAATATAAACATGAAAAAAAATGATAAAGTGTGAGTGTGTGGTTGTTTTGGAATTTTAATCTTTCTACCCACAACTATCTTGATCTACTTCCCTCTCCCCAATGATACCCCACCTCTTAATTTTTGTTGTGAGAGATAACTATCTTGCATACACCTCATTTATAAAAGGTTAGTTAGTTTGAGTTATATAAAAAGAGATAACTAAAATTTCTATAATTTAAATACATTAAATGAACTATTATTTTTTATTCACAAGAACAATAAAATCATTTTAGTATACAATTACCAAAAAAAATCATAGTGATGATATATAATCAAATATATGTGTCAATTTCATCATGAATAAATCATGTACGTTAACAACAATGTAAATAAATAAAACTAAATATATTTTTTTATATTATAACATGTAGATCAACAAGTAAACAAATTAATAGTATAAACATATGCTTAAAAATTAGGATTGTATGTATGGAGTAGGGCAGGATGTAACAATGTAATTTCCCATTTCAATGTCCTCGAGGGTTGAAATATTGTAAATGAACATAATATTTAGTTGGTTTTCTCTCATAAAATCAAATATCTAGAAATGTTATCACTTTTATTTAATATATTATCCATTTTATAAAGGAGAGAGACTCTAGGACCGTTTGAGCACAATTTTATGTTCAAAGGACACCACATCATCCTTTGTGTCCATGAGAGTCATATTTTAGTGGACATGTGATGATTTGGCTAAAATATCCATAAGTTTCAAAGGAAAAATGGTGGTTGGTTCTTATGGCATGTGAGAGAGTAGTGGTGGCACCTCAGTGGTAGTCAATACATCTTGAGTTGACTTTAGGGCAAAGGTTTTATTTATTTGACCACATATGGTTAATCCATAGTATTTTTAAACCTATATCCATCATGAAAATTTAAACCATTTTTATTATTAATCACACTAGTCCATCCATTTCTATTGGAGCTAGGTGTTTTTTTTCTTGTGACACATTTTTCTCCTTCATATCTTATCAATAGTTAGCCATTAAAGGGAATTATTGAATCAAATTTTATGAGGATGGGAAGTGGAGAAAATTATTTTTTGGTTAAAGTAAAGCACACATTGTGAAAATTGGGTTCACCAATCTATATGTCAATAGTTTCCTTCAAATACTTGGCTAGATAAAATTCAACATAGACTCACTTTTTTAAGTGATCCACATATAATTTAGGTTACTCATGACAAATTAAATGCCCTAAGGATTTTATGATCTAGTCAAAACAAGCCCCAAAGAGGCATAGCGATACCTAAGAATTCAATCCAAACTTGGATTTTGAGTTTGGATTTCTCAAAGACTCGAAACTCTCTGGTCTAATGAGAAAATACTACTAGGGTATTGTAAATTAAATATAGCCCATGATTAATGATAGTATTACAATGGTCAATGATAGTCCTGATAAATAATAAAAAACATGTGTTCATGTTATTCCCCCCTCCCCCTATTGATGCTTCTGATTGCCTCACAAGTGTTCATCAACACTGAAGAGCAACTATGAGACAATTAGAAGCATAAAAAAGAATCTTAGTGCCCCTCCCCCTATTGATGCTTCTAATTGCCTCACAAGTGTTCATCAACACAAAAGAGCACCTATGAGGCAATTAGAAGCATAAAAAAAAATCTCAACAAGAGCTTCTTGTTAATTCTTCTAATTGCCTCATAGGTTCTCTTCAGTGTTGATGGACATTTCTCATTTTAGGATTCAAAGAATCCAAGGCATGAGTTGTAGTTTGTGACAATTCTATGATGTTTTTGGTAGAATAAAAGTAGAGTATGAGAACTACCCATAATATTTATTTAATTTTGTGATTGGGAGTTAGCAAGGTCTAGATCTTTGTGGTATTCGAGCCTACAAGTTAATCTAAATGGGTATTAATAATGATCTTCAAACTAGGTGAGCTTTGATAAAGAAAATAGAAAAAAGAAGGGTAAGGTAGAAAAGAGAACATGATTTCAAGATCATCTCTCAAATATTATGACAAATTTCTAATTACTTTGAGCATATATGAACCAATTTGTGGTGTAAAATAGTATAAACTCAGATCACATCACAAACTAGGCAAGATTCAAAGAGATATATAAACCAAGAGTAAGAACCAAGTTTACCTTAAAAGTTTGCTACTGTAACCTAAATAGCATATGCACATATAAATGTAGAGAAAATAAAATGAAATATACCTAAAATATTTTTAGTTAATCTATCATTAGCAAAAATTAATATCCTTATGATAAAAAATGTAGAGAACCATTGAAATTTAAGACAATAACATGAAATTGAGAGACAACATTGGCTTTCAACAAACTATTCAGACAATCTTTTCAAAATTCCTTAGTTGTATTAAATGCTCTCTTATATACAAATTTCTTAGAGTCTCTCTCTTTACAAAATGGTAACCTTTTCTTATTTATAGGAAACATAGGTGGTATATCACTTATCTTTTCAAAATATCCATGTGTATGATAAGGACAACTATCCTTAATACAAAGATTACAATACAAAAGGCTTTATATGGTAATTTTGACAAAAATACTAATATATGCTAATAGGTTAGCATATATTATAAAAGAATATTCTTTTATGTTAAATTGATGGGTCCCTTGGGTTACTTCTTGAGGATGTTATTTACCTTAGTATATTATTCTCTGATTATCTCAAAGTCTACTATGGGCTTCATCAAACAATCCTCTTCTTGACCTGCCAATGTGTTAAATTTTTTGTCACTCTTGGCTTTAAGTTCTTGAATGCATTGGGCCTCTACAATCTACTTCCTTGATGTAATGATGATATCAAGGACCTTCTAATTTTTCTTGATACACTAGCCTTGGTTTTCCTTAATGTTTTGAATGAAGGTATTGACCCTTTTCTTTAACTCTTCATCATCCATTAGGCCTGTGGCATTAGTCTTAGAAGGGTTTACCAATACTGCCTTTAAGAGTTTTTCCATCCTTACTATCAAGCCTTTATCCTCCTCCATGAAGTTGTTGAAAATATCACACCAGTTTCTTAGGTCCAATATCTTATCTTCAATGACTCCTACGAGGACATGCGAATGCTTCAACTTGATGATCTTGATGCCTTGGACCTACTTGGTGTTATGGACATTAATCAATTCAGTTTCCTAATTTATAAAGTCTTGTGACTAACTGATTAGTGCCTATGCTTTCCCATTTTTATGGGTTAAGGCATTTGATCTAAGATTTAGGTTGTTTGACCATTCAAATTTTTCAAAGGACTTATTTAGTAGTTTCATTATATCTTCAGGAACTAGAAGTGCACCATGTGCTTCCATGTATTTATTCTCCCTTTCTAGATTGGTGATCTTTTGTTACATCCCCTTGATTCCAACCAATGTCATTGTTGATAGGGCCACTACCATACTTACCACATATTCTTGCTATATGGGATCCTCCCCTACTACCTACACTTATATAGGAGTTAGCCCTAAAAAAGGTTCCACCTTTTGAAAGGTGAAATCCTTAGTGCTAATGGTAGTTTTCTTAGTTGCCACCCTTTCAAACCCTATTGTATCTAGATTATACATGATAGTGGCTACTACTTTAGAGAGTTTGCATTTATCCAGGGTTTCAATCCCAATTCCACTTGATGCTCCTAGATCTTATATTTTCTTACCACTTTATTTGGCTACTTGAACAATTCTTCTTTCCTTCTACTCCTTCATTAGCTCCTTGATCTAGGGTTTGACATTATCAAGGGGATCTCCACCTGTAGAGCTGGTAATTACTAGTGAGGGTGATTGGGAAGGAACCTTTTGGAGTTTCTAATATATGAACCATTCAAGAATGATAGGTCCATATATGGGGAACTCATCACTGAATAAATTTATTTCACTAGTGGGATGGGTCCATATCACCTTTGGTCTTTTAGAGGACCTAGGGACAAGGTTCAAATCATCTTCCCTCTTATTTTGTGTGATAGGGACTAATTCCAATGCCACTTCTCTTCCTCACTTATTTGAGGTCCTTTAATTTGTGCCACCTCAGCTATGGATCCCTCATCTTCTTGATTAGACCCATAGGTCTTTGTAAGTTCCTTAAAGAATTCTTCCACCATCTCATATGGTTCTAGGGTAATCATATCAATGTGTTTGATTGTATAAGATGGTTTTGGAGGCTAGGATGATGGTGAAGAGCCTTCTCCTAGCCTTTCTTCTAGTTTCTTCTCAATGGGTCCTTAAATTTGGAGTGTTTATTATTATGGCTAACTTAGAGGTGAACTAGAAGTAGAAGGTAGTAGATGATATTATAATAGGTTCATTTTCCATCTTTGTCTAACTGGTTTCTCCTCTCTTTATGTTCTATATTCAAGCTTTAAACCATGTTACGTGCACCTAGTAAGGACTTCCTCAAAGTCTACAACTTTTGTGTAAAAATGGTTATATGGACCAACCCTATGCTCATAGGTTACTTTGGTTAGTTTATTTGACTATAAATGAGGGACAACCTTGTTATTGGGGTCCAATTCCTTTAGATCACCCTTCTGAAACTAAAAGTCATCCTTATGTTGGGACATGATATCCAATTATTTCTAGTCCTAGATCAAAGTTCTCCCAATCAAGAATGGGAAGGGATGTAGAATTTTGTTACTCTTCTCCTTGAAAACATTATCAATTCCTTGGAAGATTTGGTGATAAATTTCTTGCTCAGCTAACTTGAGGGGGACATAGACACACAACCTGAATGGTTGGGTCATGATCCCTTCTATTCTAATAATGGTGCAATCTGGATAGTACCAAATATCTCCCATGAGTTCAATGTACTTATTGAAAAGAGGGTGCATCCTAGGCATGGGGTTCCCTATGATTTTCTAAACCAATGTGGGATATATGCAGTCACAAATGAATTGCATATCATCCCTATACTTGAAGATGTATAGCTTGGAATAATGGTGGGATATGGTGATTCTATTATGAGAGGACCAATTTTTGATACTAGGTATATGAGTGCATGTCATTAATGAGTCTAAAAGATAGGACATCATGGTGAATTTTTGAATTTTTATTTTCTTAATACCATAAAATTTTCTCCCCAAGTGGATGCTAATCAACCCTCCAATATGTGGAGTTAGCTTTTTTTCCACCATAAAATATATGTAGGAAACCCATCTGGGGTCGACATAGGTTGTGGTGGCTACCTTGAAATCTCTATTCAATAGGGTGATAATGATCATAATCCCTTATCTAAATTAAATTACAAGGATTTTACCATCATGGTTCCTAGCTACATGAGTTCCTTGGATTAACCAGGGTCTTAGGAATAACATTTAGATTGTGCTGGGTAATCCATTTTTTGATGGAGGGGAGGACTATGTGAGATCTAAAGAGCTTTTAGTAGCCTTTAAAAGATAATGGGGTAATATAGGCAATTATTATTGACCCTCCCTTTTTGATGATCTAGTCATTATCTATTCTACAATCAATAAATAGTGGTGCAAGGATGTCAATGCAACGTAATACCTCAGGTTTAGCAGCAACTTGATGAAGACCTATCATTTGAATTACAACTAGGTCCTCACTTTATCTTGTTTATTTTCACCCTTCATTCACTAGATGATAGAGATTTTATCTCCTTAATAAAAAAATATCTGACCAATTCTTCATGTCATTGGCCAATGCTCTTGTGTCTAATTTAGTATCTCCAAAGCACCTCCCTTCATGGTCTATAGATAGATACATGTCTGACTCTTCTTTCCACTATTGCCTTACTATGGCTATGATCTCAATTGCCTTGGAATATGATTGGTCTTGATTCTCAAGATGATACTTTGAGATTTCTTAATGTATTTGTGTCCTTAGTATTCATGTTTTTATGCTTTAAGTCAAGGTTTATGGATTTAAGCTACTTTGGTAGGGTTTCTAAGGATTTAATGGTAAAGGTGATGGCTTTCATAAATTTATTCATGTCTCATATCTTATGGATGGTACCAATTATGTAAATCTTATCTTTTTGGACATACCAAATCTTAGGATTATCCTTTAATGCTTGCATAGAACTTACGTGGACCTCCTTAAGCTTGTTCCCATGGCACTCCCATGGGAATCCCTTTGAAAATTATCCATTGGATTTTAAATAAAGCCTTTTATGTCACTCTATTGCATTAGGATCCTAGGATGAATATGATCCTTTGATTAAGATCTTAGAGGTCCTTTCTAATTGGTCACTCAGATCTTAGATGACTTAGTTATGCCAAGTGGTGCATTTTGGCTTCTTTAGGAAATGATTAGATTTGGTTCATCCATGTGTTGATATATCAAGCTCCGGGGTCTTTGGTTGAAAATTCTACCTTCACTTCTAACTATTGGATCAAGATCAATGATCAAGTGAGAACTATCAATCATGATCCATCAGATCAAAGTTGATTGCTTGAGAGGATAGATATGGTTAAATTTGATGATCTTGCTAATGTCAAAGATGTCTTCACAAATGTCAAATGATGAAAGTGTGATTATCAAATTTAATCTCATGAGGTTCCTTTAACTAAATTATAGTGTGCCACACATCACATTCTCAATGATCTCAAGACTTTGGGGTTGATGCAATCCATTGGATCAAGCTAGGTGATGAATGTGAACCATTGATTTTGATCTAAGAGGTCTTCTCTAATTGGATCGGCTTTAGGGGCTCTTTGATCTCATGTTGTTGGATCAAGGTCACCAAGTGAACATGGACAGTCAGATCCCATAAGATGCATGAATATTAAGTTAGTCCGTGATGTACATAAGCTTAAGCTAAGGGGTTAACCTTATATTAATATTATTAAAACACACTATGGTCTAAGTTTTAATATGATAAGCCTAATGTTTAAACATTTATAAGGTCCCCTTTTAGACTAAAGATAAAATTTTGAATGGGGTTTATTTTGAATCCCTCACTAATGTCAACTGACATCCCCATGAATGTAAAATGATGAGAGTGAGGTCATCAGAATAAATTCCATAAAAACTTTTATAGTGAGTAAGGTTAAGTGCATAGTCCATCCTAGGATGATCTCGTACCATTGGATCAAGCCTATAGAGAAGTGAGGATCATTAGATTTAAATCCAATTTAAGACATAAAATTAGAGAAAAACACATGTAGTGATTCATAATAAAGTTTAGGATCCTTGAGGTTTCATCCATGATGAACAAACACCAAGACATTTTAGGATTAAAACATAGGCTAAACATTGATAAGTTATTAGTCTAAGACAAAAAGGGGCTTGTGGACATAATATTTAACGAGGTTGGGAGGGCTTTAAAATGGGGAAGGAACATAAAATGGGACTTAAGTATAATTTTATGTCAAGGTTTAGGCATGTTTGAAAACATAATTGAGACTTAATGTAAAATTAAACTTAGGGTCTTTTTAAAATGACTAATTCCTACTAAGTTTTCTCCCTTGAAAATTTGAATTTGAACCCTTAGGGTTTTTTGCTTAGGAACCCTACCTTCCTCCATGAAACATATACTTAGCCATCTAAGGGTAATCATCAGTAGGGTTAACTCATAAAGCATAATTAAACATGTAAGGACCCATTCCTTTTCAGGTGGATGATCTTTAAATTCTAAAAATAATAACCTCATGAAAGCCAAACTAAGATATAGATGCTTTAAGACATTTACAAGGGTCCCCATTTTGTAAAGTAGAAAAAAATGGGGTATGTTTGTTCCAAAAAAAATGGCAACTCATAGGGGAAACATAGTAATATGTTAAAACCTAGAAACTCTGGTTTAAACCAACACATAAGTCCTTTATCTCCTTTGATCCACATATCATTACTTAGGTCAATTCAAGGTTGAAACAAGTTTAAAATGTGCAAATTCAAATCCTCATGTCAGATCCTAAACATGTTGTGTGTGTTCTTTGATTCAACTTATTTTTTGTCATGAGACTTCAAGTAACAACATCCAAGTTCATATCCTTTTGACCATTACATCTGATTTTGAGCATATTTAGATATTATTTTAGGAATAATTGCTCTTAGTTCAGGGGAGGCTTGGACATTTCTCTACTACCAACCAAGAATCCATAACCCTAAAAGAGATAGCTTTAGCTTCACTCATGGCCTTAATCCACTACCAGCTAGGCATCCATAGCCTCATTGGAGGTTTCTTGAATCACCTTTGACTTTGTATCTTTTGATTTAGCATTAAGTCCCTTTTGTGTCTTTTTACTTTTAAATAAAGGTTGGGAGCTAGGATAGCCATGGTTTAAGGATTTGGTCAAATCTTTTGGCCTTAGAATAATCACATTTAGTTGAAACCTTAATCTCAAACAAGGATGTGTTTTAAGTTCAAGCATGCATATGCCTTAAATTTTTAACTCTTCTTCCACATACATGATTCTTCTTACAACAAAGATTTGGTCTTAGGTAATATTTTAGATTCTTTTGGGGGGAGCTAACTGACTTCCATGTAAGTCTTTTGAAGGTCTCTATATTGTAACACAATTTTATATTGTAATTTTAGGTCCTCTTGTGCAAGATTCATGCCCTCACTTGAAATACTTGAATTTTGGGTAATTTTGAGCAAGGATATTCTACAAAACATTATTAAAACAAAATATCACAACCAAGTAGAAAGGAAAAAATGTAAAAAAAAATAGATAAAAATAAATAAACAAACATAATCAAACAAATATATACAATCCAAGAAAGAAAGGAAACTAACTAGCCTACCTACTCTAACTCTAAGCAATCTTACAGATGTTATTCCATGAAGACCCATGGTGGGGTAGAAGAAAAGTAATACTTGAGGTATTTGCATTGGTGGGCAATGTGAATTTTTCTCCTTGAAGATCTTTCAACTTGAAAGTGTTGTTTCCCTAAGTCTCTACAATTTGGTGTGTGCCAATCCACAATGGTGTAAACTTACCATGCTTTCCCTTAGGTTATGATGACTTGTCCCAAAGAAGAACTAGGTCTCCTTATCTTAAAAATTTTACCTTGCATCTCTTATGAAACAAACTTTTCATAGTTTTCTTATGCCTACTAAATTTTGAGAATGCCTTGTCTCTAACATCCTTTATTTGAATGATGTCTAGCAAAATGGAATTAGCTAGCTCTTAGATTTCTTTCATGTACTCCCTTATGAATGTGAACATGGGTAACTTGAGGGTGATGGGAAAGATATGTTCTTGGACATACAAAAATATAAATGGTGAAGCCTTGAGTGCTTACTTGATCCTTATATTGTTAGCACACAATGTATACTTAAGGAGCTTATGCCATGTTCTAGGCTTATTTATAGTAGAATTTCTTATGGCCTTCATAAGATTCTTGTTGGTAGATTAAAAAACGTAATTTCCTTGAGGATAATGATTATAGGAAAATTTCAAAGATATTCCATCATCATAAGCCCATTTGGTCATTTCAATGGATATGAATGTATATCCATTGTCACAAACTAAGGCAATAAGGGTTCCAAATCTTGGGCAAATATTTTTTTCCAAAAAGTTGATCACTTCATCCATCCTACATTGTTTGGTGGCTATAGCTTTAGTCCACCTTGTGAAATAATCCATAGTAATTATGACATACCTATGGCCTTTAGAGGACTTGGGATTAATAACTCCTACAAAGTCTAATCCCCACTATGTAAAAGGTTTGTCCACCATCATAGGTTGTAAAGGCATGGATACCTTTTACACTTTTGTGATAAATATTTGGCATGAGTGGCACTCCCTCACATGTTTTTGAACATCTTTGAAAATTGTGGGCCAATAATACACAACCCTAAGAATTTTATGAGCTATGGTTTTCCCTAAAGGGTGTCCACTACCCAGTTATTCATGGAAAGTAGACATGATTTGAGAAGATTCTTCTTTAGACACACACCTTAAGTAGATCCTTTCAAAGTTCCTCCTATATAGGACTCTATCTTTGATGAGGTAATGGTCTACTTTGAGCCTTAAGGCTCTCTTCTATTCTCTGGTGAGTCCTAGGGGACCACTAATTCTAATGAGAACATGTATTAAAGATTCATACCATTCATTGGGCTAAAATTTTTGTTGATCCACTTTCATGACGTGAAGTTTGGGATTAGCATTAGAAATCATCTAGAATAGGCCCTAACATTTCACCAATTTGGTAATATTCATCTCTATATCATACTCTTTTAGGATTACCATCCACTTGCCTTTTCTTTCCCCAAGCTCATTTTGACTTAACATAAGATTTGTGGCTAGGTCTGGTAAGATGGCATGCACCTTATTTAGAAAGATGTAATGCCTACACTTTTTCACTACCTTCACCAGTGCATAGGCCTTCTTATTAATCAAGGAATAGTTTACCTCTAAATTTTTGAAATTGGTGCTCATTAAAGCTATAGGGTGGTCATTTTCATCCATATTTTGAGTCAAGACTATAGCCATGGTGTGGTCAGAAGCAAATGAATACAAGTAAAAGTCCTTTGAGAAGTCAAGACTTCTCAAGACTAGCGATGTACTTATTGCCTTTTTAATGTCAATAAAATATTTCTTAGATTCTTCATCCCAAGAAATTTTATCATATTTCTTAAACATATCATTTAGAGGTTTGATAATCTAATCAAATCTTGAGATGAACTTCCTCACGAAGTTAATATTACCAAAGAATGACTTTAGTTCCTTCCAGTTGTTGGGTAACTCAATATTAGAAATGGCTTCCACTCTCTCAAGATCTATGGAGATACCTTCTGTGGTGATGACATGCCCCAATAATTTTCCTTTAGTGACATAAAAGATGCTTTTATTAGGGTTGAGAGATATACCATACTTCTTGTAGCTTTCAAACACTTGTTTTAGGTGCATGAAATGATCCTCTCTATTATTGGAGAACACTATAGGATCATCCATGTATATGATGATGTATTTTAACACTATAACTTAGAAAGCATGGTCCATGGCCCTCTGAAAGGTGGATCCTACATTAATCAATCCAAATGGAATTCTTTTATAAGCATATATTCCCTACTTGGTAGTGAAATTTGTCTTCATCCTATCTTCCTAAGCAATAATCACTTTGTTGTATCCAAAAAATCCATCCAAAAAGGACATCATGGCTAATCCTAAAACAACCTAGATGACCTGGTCAAGAGAAGGCAAGGGGTAATTGTCCTTTTTAGATGCTCTATTTATATTTCTAAAGTCTATTCATAATATTATTTTCCCATTATTATTTTTGACTGGGACCAAGTTGGAAACACAAGTGGAGTGCCTAATATGAAACATAATCCTTGCATCCAGTAGATTCTTGACCTCTTTAAATATCATGGGTTCTAAGATAGGGTTGACTGGCCTTTTTTTTTTATTGAAGGGTTTGCAACTCTCCTTGAGAGGTATAGTATGATTAATAACCCTTGGATCAAATATTTTTAGATCTTCATAGGACTAGGCAATTACATATTTATACTTTGTAAGTAGATCCCTAGCCTTTCTATTTTCCATTCTAGTGTAAGCCTTTCCTATGTTTACTTGTTGGGGTTGATCATGTGAGCTAAGATCCACTACATGATAGTCCTTACCATTTACCTTGGGCACCTTACGTGTTTCAATATTCTTATCATGATCAAACAACCTATCCAATGAGATCATCCCTTTAAGTATCTTATTTTCATTCACTTGGATGATTTTACCATTAAGATCCATTTTAGAAGAACTTTCATTAGCTTCATCAATGATGTGAGCTTCAAAGGCTCTATAATTTTTCAAGAAATATAGAATTTTATTATCATCATTGAAGACTTGAAAGTGATTCACATTGTCTGAGATTGAGGGGCATATAACTAGCTCAATGCTAAAGTTATGGGAGTCATGCTTGGGCATAAGGTTAGTTGTAGCAAAGGTTAGTTCATCAACAACTTTGTTTTCTTCCCTAGGGATAGACATGATGTTGAAAGCATCAAAATATTCCATCAAGTACCAATATATGAACTTGTTCCTCTTAAGGTAAGATAACTTGCATTGGTACTTGCTCCTTACTTGATTGACCACCAATTTAGAATCCCCATAAACAAGAATTTTCCTTACTTTATGCTTTATAGCAAGTTATAATCCTAGAATGAGAGCTTCATACTTAGCCAAATTATTGGTGCATGGGAATTGTAACCTATAGGATGCATGATATTTATTTTTTGAAGGGTCTATCAATATAATACTAGCCCTTGATCCTAATTTGCACTTGACACCATCAACATACAACTTCCATAGGCCAAGTAAAGGAGGAGGGTCTTTGAAAATAGGCTCTTTTATGGTATCTAAAGTGAAAACTCCTAGATCAAAGTTAAGTAAGTTTACCTTTTAATTGACAACATTGTATTCTATTATCATCTATATCATCTTTATTTCTCTTTCTACCCTTATTTGATTTGGCACACCTTTCCAAGGCAACCATAAGTGGGAGCAGTCAGTATACATGTATCCATTCAAGGCCTTAGTTTATTCTCTACTCAAAAGCAATCCATAAGCACTAGGAATATCTACCACTTTTATGTCAATGCATTTTTGAAACCTTGGTTCATTAGTTAAATGCATATGTAAATTTAATAACTCCCTAATGACTTTAACTCTTGACTTGTCTAATTGTGTGACCACCCTATTATACTTGATTGGGGTCAACCCAAGTTATTCACATATCCCAGTAGGCATGATCTTGGTTGAGGCTCCAAAATCTAAAAATAAATTATGAACATTCTTCCAAAATATCCTAACTATAAGAAAGAAGGGTGGGGACTTTGATTTGGTTCATTTCATAGTCACATATGCACTACCACTCTCAGGAGGCTTCCCAAGTTTCTTAGACAAGGATTCCAAGAGTAAATCTATTTGTTTTACAATATAAGTTAGCTCATGTAGAGTAATATTGGATTTGATCTTTTTCATATCTTCCATAATGTTGTAACTAGTTTTGCATGAAGGTTCAATAGTAGGTTTGGAATAATTACCCTTAGGCGGTTCAGGATCATTCCTTGATGTAGTGTCTAGAGGAGTCCTATAATTGTTAGGGGGTTGAAGTAGTTAATGGTTAGTTTTATTCTCTATTTATTAGAGGGTATGTCTTCAGTAATTGATAAAATTCTTGAATCTCTTTGGGTATATTCTTAAGCTCATTATCCTCTTAGAAAGGGAATTCAAATGTCTCTATCATGTGCACTTGGTCAGATGGCTTGGATCCAAAAGAACTTGTAGTAGTATCTTTGTTTGGGACTACTTCAAATCTATCAAGATCTTCTTGGAAATATTTAAAGGCTTTGCATAACTTAATGAAATTAATCTCACTATGTTTAGAGGTAGCATGTAACCTATAATAGTATGGCAAGACAATATCAGTGAGGTTAATATCCATGGTCTTCTTTCTAGAGGAAGGCTCATTGGCTTTATTATTGTAGAAACTATCATTTTCAAAACTATTTTTAGGCTTGTTAAAATTTTGGAAGGTGAAGTTCAATCTAGAGTTGTCATTATCATTACCAAATTACTTTTACAATTGTAAGAAATTTGTGCTTAGCTTTTGGACCATATTTAGTATAAATTCATTCCCATTCTTTGGGGTCTCAAAATTTTAGACTTGGTTATTGTTAGTACTATTGATTGATACTAAATCCTTTTTATCACTGGTGTGAGATCTATTAGTATCTTGATGACTCAAGAAACCTAAGTTCTAATTAGGAGTAACATGGTTAGTAGGTACTACATTCAAAGTAAGGAGTTGGTTTAATGCTAGATCATTTTGGTTATTATTTGGGAAAAGGTTTAATGCATGTATCTAAGGATTAACATTTTTTACATAATAATCCATCTATCCTTGAGGCTACATTTGGACACTAATAACCACTACTTCAAAATAATCTTGGGCCAATGTGTTGATAGTTTGGATTAGAAACATAGAAGTCATGGGGTATACTACATCTTTATAAAATTCTAGAGCTAAAGCCTCATTAGGTTTGTATGGATCCATGATCTGACTGAACATTTTTCGGAACCTAGCATTGAAAGATCTAATGGGATCATTTGCATCTCTCTTAATAGTTGTAAATTGGTGATAAATGACACTAGGGCTTATGATCTTCCCAAATTGGTTAATAAAGATAGTGTCAAAATTATTCCATGAGGTAATACAAATTGTCAAGTAAATTGAGGAACCATTCATATGCAACATATTTGAATGTAAAAGGAAATAATCTACAATCTACATCTTCATGGATGACATTTAATAACCTTAAGGTAGCCTTGAAATATTTAACATGTTTTTTTGTAGTTGCAACACTAGTTAGACTAAATATTAGCAAGCACTTTTCAATATTATGAGGCAAGTCATGAATGACACCTAGTACATTAATGGGGGAACTTCCAAGCCATGCCATATCTAGATGAAAATTGAATGTAGGAACCCCTTGCAAGGGTGAAGATGGTAAAGACTTGGAATGCCTATGACTTCCTCTATATTTTTTGGTTATTTTGTGGTTTTTTAGCTTGAGTAAGGTCTCTCTTATCTATAAATGTGATTTGGTCCTAATCCTTGGAAATTCTAGCTTAAAGATTAAGGATCCTATTTGAAATATGTTGTAACAAGTTAGAATTCACAAAGAACTATAATCAACCTACACACTAAGCTTATTTTGTTGAATATTTGATTTTAAAGGGATAAAAGATGTTGATCTTTGACTAATTAAGCTCAAAGATGTGTTGAATTATGCAAAGATGTCCATCCTTTGTAACCTGTGACTATAATAAACTCAAGATTCACCAAGAACTATCAATCTTCAACCAAAATAAACTATTTTAATTTCAAATGCTATGAATTCTTAAATATTGAAGCTATCTTTACCCAAATTTAACTATTCCCTTATAGAGAACTAATATCTTTGCCTAACAAAGTGCAAAGATAGGTGAGAAACCACCTAGATCAAGGATCTTTGCACTTAGAGTGAAGAATCACTCATAAGGGTTTAAGAATCCTTTAAATTTAATGTAATAAATATCACAATTGACCCTTAGGCCCTCTTTCTAGCACTAGTGGGAGCTTCTTATTGATGCTTCTAATTGCCTCATAGGTGCTCTTCAGTGTCGATAAACACTTATCATTTTAGGTTTTAAAGAATCCAAGGGATGAGTTGTAGTTTGTGACAATTCTATGATGTCTATGGTGGAATAGAATCGGAGTACAAGAACTATCCACAATATTTATTTAATTTGGTGGTTGGGAGCCACCAGGGTCTAGATATTTGTGATATTTCTATCTTATAAGTTAGTCTAAATGGGTATTAACAATGATCTTCAAACCAGGTGAGCTTTGATAAATAAAATAGAAAAAGGAAGGGTAAAGCAGAAAAGAGAACATGATTATAATCTCCTCTCTCAAATATTATGATAAAGTTATAATTAATTTGAGCACACATGAACCAATTTATGGTGTAAAATAATATAAACTCAGATTTCATCATAAACTAGGTAAGCTTGAAAGAGATATATAAACCATAAGTAAGAACCAAGTTTACATTAAAATTTTGCTACTATACCCTGAAGAGCATATGCACATCTAAATGCAGAGAAAATAAAATGAGGTATACCTAAGATCTTTTTAGTTAATATATCATTAACACAAATTAACATCCCTATGACAAAAAATTTAGTTTAAAATATAGAGAACCATTCAAATTTATGACAATAACATGCAATTGAGAGACAACATTGGCTTTCAACAAACTACTCAGACAATATTTTTAGAATTCTTTAATTATATTAAATGCTCTCTTATATACAAATTGCTTAGATTCTCTCTCTTTACAAAATGGTAATCTTTGCCTATTTATAGGAAACATAGGATGTATACCAATTATATTTTTAAAATATCCATGTGTATGATAAGGACAACTATCCTTAATATAAAAATTACAATGTAAAAGACTTTCTAAATCAAATTTGACAAAAGGACTAATACATGCAAATAGACTATCATATATTACAAAAGAATATTGTTTTTTGTTACATTGGTGGGTCCTTTGGGTTACTTATTAAGGATTTTCTTCACATTAGTATAATTTTCTATGATTATCTCAAAGTTTACTACTACCTTCATCAAACAATCCTCTTCTTGACCTGCCAATGTGTTAAATTCTTTGTCACTCTTGGATTTAATTTCCTAAATGCATTGGGCCTCTACAATATACTTCCCTAATGTAATGATGATATCAATGACCTTTTGATTGTTCTTGATAGACTAGCCTTAGTTGTCCTTGATGTTTTAAATGAAGGTGCTAACCCTTTGATTTAACTCTTCATCATCCATCAAGCCTATTTAATTGGTCTTAGAAGGGTTTACCAATAGTGCCTTTAATAGCTTCTCCATCCTTGCTATCAATCCTTTATTCTCCTCCATGAAGCTATTGACACTATCACACTAGTTGTTCAGGTCCAATAACTTATCTTCAATGACTCCTAAGAGGTCATGCAAATGCTTCAAGTTGATGATCTTGATGCCTTAGACCTACTTAGTGTTATGGACATTAATAAATTTAATTATTTAATTTCTAGAGTTATACCACTGAGTGACTAATGCTTGTGCTTTCCCAATTTTATGGGTTAAGGTATTCAATCTGAGCTTCAAGACCTTCAGCCCTTCAAATGTGTCAAAAAAATACTTATTAAATAATTTCATTATATCTTTAGGGACTACAAATGTAACTTGTGTTTCCAAGTCTTTCTTCTCCTTTTTTAGATTGGTGATCTTTTGTTACATTCCCTTGATTCTAGTGAAGGTCATTATTGATTGGTCCACCACCATTCTTTACACATATTCTTGATGGATGTGATTCTCCCCTACTACATACCATTTTATAATAGTTAGGCTTATAAAAGTTTCTACATTTTTAAAGGTGAACTCCTTAGTGCCAATGGTATCCTTCTTGGTTGTCACCCTTTCCAACCCTACTGTATCTAGATTATACATGATAGTGGCTACTGGTTCAGAGAGTTTGGGTGTCTCTAGGGTTTCAATCCTAGTTCCATTTGATGCTCCTAAATCTTTTATTTTCTTACCACTTTTTTAGTTTCTTTAAATATGTTTCTTTCCTCTTGCTCCTTCATGAGCTCCTTGATCTAGGGTTTGACATTATCAAGGGGATCTCCACCTATAGAGTTGGTAATTTCTAGTGAGTGTGATTGGGAAAGAACCTTTTGGAGTTTCCCATATATGAACTAGTCAAGAATGATAGGTCCATGTATGGGTAACTCATCGCTAAAAAAATTTATTTCACTAGTGGGATGGGTCCATGTCACCTTTGGTCTTTTAGAGGACCTAGGGACAAGGGAAAACTCAACTTCTCTCTTATTTTGTGTGACATGGACCAATTCCAATGCCACTTCTTTTCCTTTCTCTTCATCACCTATTTGAGGTCTTTCAATTTATGCCACCTCAGCTATGGGTTCTTCATCTTCTTGATCAGACCCATAGGTCTCTACAAGTTCCTTGAAGAATTCTTCAACCATCTCATATGGTTCTCAGGTAATCATATCAATGTGTTCCATTAGATAAGATGGTTTTAGAGGCTAGGATGATGATGAAGGCCATTATCTTGGTTTTTTTATAGTTTATTCTCACTAGGTCCTTGAATTTGGAATGATTACTATTATGTATAACTTGGAGGTGTACTAGAAGTAGAAGGTAGTAGATGATATTGTAATGGGTTTATTTTCCATCTCTCTCTAGTTGGTTTCTCCTCTCTTTTTAGTCTATGTTCAATCTTGAAACCATGTTGCCTACACCTAGCAAGGACTTCCTTAAAGTCTACAACTTTGGTGCAAAAATGGTCATATGGACCAATCATGTGCTCATTGATCACTTTTGTTAGTTTCTTTGACTGCAAATGAGGGATAACCTTGTTATTGGGGTCCCATTCCTTTAGCTTATCCTTCTAAAAGTAGTAAGCATCCCTATGTTTGGACATGATGTCCAAATGTTTCCAGTCCTAGATCAAAGCTCTCCCAATCAAGAATGGGAAGGGATGCATAATGTCCTTCCTCTTCTCCTTGCAAACATTATTAATTTCTTAGAATATTTGGTGAGAAATTATTCCTTAGACAACTTTAAGGGGAAATATATTGATAACCTAAATTTATGGGTCATGATCCCTTTTATTTTGATAATGGTGCAATCTATATAGTATAAAATATCTCTCATGAATTCAACATGCTTCTTGACAAGAGGGTTAATCTTGGGCATGGGGTTCCCTATGATGTTCTGAACCAATATGGGATATATGTAGTCATAAATGAATTACATATAATCCCTATACTTGAAGATGTATAGCTTAGTGTAATGGTGGGATATGTGATTTTTCTATGAGAGGACCAATTCATGATACTAAGAATATGAGTGGATATCATTAATGAGTCTAATAGATAGGACATTATGGTGAATTATTGGATTATCCTTTTCTTAATGCCATAAAATTGTCTCCCCAAGTGGATGCTAATTAGCCCTCCAATAGGTGGAGTTAGCTTTTCTTCCACCATGAAATATATGTATGAAACCCATCTAGGGTCAACATAGGTTGTTGTTGATACCCTGGAAGTTGTATTCAACAGGGTCATAATGATCCTAATCCCTTCTCTAAATTTAATGATAGGGATTTTACCATCATGTTCCTAGCTACATGAGTTCCTAGGATTAACCGAGGTCTTATGATAGTATCTAGATTGTGTTGGGTAGTCAATTATTTGATGGAGGTGAAGTCCATGTGAGCTCTAAGGAGCTTGTTGTAGCCTTCAAAATCTATTGGAGAAATATAGGAAATTATTTTTAAGCCTCCCTCTTTGATGATCCATTCAGTGTCTATTATACAATCAACAAATATGGGTAAAAAGATGTCAATGCAATATAATACCTCGAGTTTAGTAGCATCTTGATGAATACTTGTCATTTTAATTGCATCTATGTCCTTGAACTTTCTCTTGGTGACTACCACCCTTTACTCACTAGATGATAGATGTTACAACTCCTCAATTATGAAGAAAATCTTGGAATAATTCTTCATGTCATTGGCTAATGCTCCTGTGTCTAATTTAGTATCTCTAAAGCACCTCTCTTTGTGGTCTATAGATAGATACATGTATGTCTCTTCTTTTCACTATTTCCTTACCACTACCATGATCTCAATTACCTTAGAATATAACTAGTCTTGATGTTCATGATGACACTTCAATCTTTCTTAATGCAATTGTGTCCTTAACAGTTAATTTTTGAGGATTTAAGATGACGTTTAGGGATATAAGCTACTATGGTAGGGTTTCTAAGGATTTAATGGTGAAGGTGATGACTTTCATAAATGTATTCAAGTCTCAAATCTTATGGATGCCACCAATTACGTAAATCCTATCTTTTTTAGTATATTGAATCTTAGTATTATCCTTTAGTGATTACATGGACCTCTTTAAGCTTGTTCTAATGGAACTCTCATGGGAATCACTTTGAAAATTAGCCATTGGATTTTAAATAAAGCCTTTTATGTCACTCTATTATATTAAGATCCTAGGATTAATTCTAACCTTTGATTAAGATGTCAAAGGTCTTTTCTAATTAGTCACTCGGATCCTAGATGACCTAGTTATGCCAATTGGTATATTTTGGCTTCCTTTGGAAATGATTAGATGTAGTTCATACACGTTTTTATCTATCATTATCTGGGGTCCTTTTTTGAAAATTTCACCTTCACTTCATGCCATTGGATCAAGATCAATGATTGAATGAGAACTATCGATCATGATCTATGAGGTCAAAGTTGATTGGTTGAGAGGCCAGCTATGGTTAAATTTGATGCTCTCACTAATGTCAAAGATGTCATCACAAAAATCAAATGATGGGAGTGTGACTATCAAATTTAATCTCACAAGGTTCCTTTGGTTGAATGATAGCATGCCACATGTCACATTCTCGATGCTCTTAGGAATTCAAGGTCGATGTGGTCCATTGGATCAAGCTAGGTGATGAACATGAACCATTTATAATGATCTAAAAGGTATTCTTTGATTGGATTAGCTTTGGGGGATCTTTCATCTCATGTTATTAGATCAAGGTCACTAGGTGAATGCAGATAGTTAGATCCTATAAGATGCATGAGTATTATGTTAGTCCATGATGCACATAAGCTTAAGCCGAGGGGTTAACCTTATATTAATAGTATTAAAACACACCATGGTCTAATTTTTAATGTGATAAGCCTAAGGTTTAAACATTTATAAGGTCCCCTTTTAGGCTAAGGATAAAAGTTTGGATGGGGTTTAATTTAAAGGCCTCATTAATGTCAATTGGTTTCCTCATGAATGTCAAATGATGGGAGCGAGGTCATCAAAATGAATTTCATATAAACTTTTATAGTAAGCATAGTTTAGTGTATAGTCTATCTTAGGATGATCTCACGTCATTAGATTGGGCCTTTGAGGAAGTGAAGATTGTTAGATCTACATTCAAGTTAAGACATCAAATTAGAGCATGACACATGTAGTGACTCAGACTAAAGTTTAGGATCCTTAAGGTGTCATCCTATGTTGAACAAACACCAAGACATTTTAGGATTAAAACTTAGGTTAAATGTTGATAAGGTCTTAGTCTAGGATGAAAAGGGGCTTGTGGACATAACATTTAATGAGGTTAGGAGGGATTTAAAAGGGGGAAGGAACATAAAAGGGTACTTAAGTATAATTTTATGTCAATTTTTAGGCATGTTTGAAAACATAACCAAGCCTTAATGTGAGATTAAACTTAGGGTCTTTTTAAAAGGACCAATTCTCTCTAAATTTTCTCCTATGAAAATTTAAATTTGAACCCTTAGGGGTTTTTTCTCAGGAACCCTACCTTCCTCCATAAAACCTAAACTTAGCCATCCAAGGGTAATCATCAGTAGGGTTAGCTCATAAAGCATAATTAAACATGCAAGGACCCATCCATTTTCAAATTCTAAAAAGAATAACCTCATGAAAGCTAGACCAGGATTTAGATGTTTTGAAACATTTATAAGGGTCCCTATTTTATAAAGCAAAAAAAATGGGGTATGTTCATTCCAACAACACACCATACATGTTTTAATTTATTTTCAACTCACTTATTAAGCAAGATCTAAGTGGGGAGTTGACCCATAAAATAACACATAATTATAAAGGATTCAAACTAGTTAAAATCTTTGTCAAATTCAAGAAAATCAAGAACAACATCAAGTAAATAGGTTTTTGGGTTAGAAATAGTACCTCATGGAAGACTTCATGATAAACTTCCTTACCTTTTTATAACCATGATCATTTCGAGTTCCAACATACATCAAATAATGTAAGTGAAGAGGTAATGGCCATTGATATAGGGGTTTTTCCAAAATCCACCCAGTGTGCATAATGACATCTTGGTTAAATGAAATAAATGCACAATAAACCAAAAAAATATTGTACTAGTTATATAAATGATTTATAGTGTGATATAAGTGCCTCAAAGGTACTATAGGCCCTAAAACCATATATCTTTACTATCTCTCTATTTTCATTTTAAATTTTTTTCATGTAAACTATTTACACTCTTTAGAAGGAAGGAAAATCCTATCATGTGATTATGATAATGCATTTACTATAATTTTAGTCTCATTATAATCTTGAAACGTAAGAGTATCATTATCCTTATTCTTTAATGTTTATTTACCTTGATATTTTGATCCACTAGAAGTATGGGTACTAGTTCCATATTTAAGTGTGTTGACCTCTAAATATATATACAATATTTATGAACTATATGAAATAACTCATTTAAATATGGATACATGATAAACATTACTTTATTTTATATAGGTTGAAGTATATTTTTAGATAAAATGATTTGTAACTCACTATTGGGTGTTGAAAGCTAGAATGAATTGCATTAACTAAATTAATAAAAACACTACAAGAGGTGATTATTTATACAATATAAATTGAGATTAAATATAATAATATATAGGGGATTATGACTCAAAACATAACTAATCACACTTAGGAAATACCCCAAGTAACTAACCTATGTAAATCAAAGGTTAATATCACCTTGAGACATTTATTAAAAAATAGCTAGGATTAATTATTCTAACATTCCCCCCTTAATTTATCATAACCAAAAGAGAAGAAGAGAGAGAATTATTTAATGCCTCAAAATTATCATGTGAAAGTGACTTCATGAAGACATTTTCACACTGATCCTGAGTGGGGAAATACTTGATTTGTATGTTTTGCTATTGAACATGTTCATGTATGAAATAAATCTGAACCTGTATGTGTTTGGTTCTCTAATGAAATAATGGATTATGAGAAAGATGTATAAAACATTGATTATCACAATTTATAACTATAGGTTGATTTTATATAACTCTAAGTCCTAAAAGAATGTGATGTATCCATATCACTTCATAGATAGTTTTTTCTTCTTACTTCCCCATAAAATCAAACTAGATCATAGAAAGAACACAAATCTAGAAGTGGATTTACTATCATCAATAGAAGCTACATGATCTACATCCATGTATCCTATCAAGAAGAATATCATTTTTATTATAGTCTAGACCATACTCAATTGCACCTATAAAATATCTCAATACCTACTTTGTTGCTTTCCAATGTCTCACCTTTGGTTCTTTCATGAGTTAATAAATATAGTTGATAGCATAGCTAATATCTAGCATAGCATATGTCAAGTAAATGAGACTCCCAATCAACTACCAATAGAGATTTACATTTAATTATGGTGATGGATCTATATGAGACAACTAAAATCTTGTCTCCATAGGTGTTGCAATAGGGTTGCAATCCATCATCCTAAATTTCTTGAGTAATGTCTTAGTATACTTAATATATGAAACAAAAATTTGATTTTCCTTTTTCCATACCTCCAAACCAAGACAATATTGTAGTAGTCTGAGATATATCATGTCAAACGATCACTTGAGATCATTCTTAGTTGCATCAATCATCTTTACTATTCTACTAGTGATGACTAAATCATCAACATAAAAAATCACTATAAAAACCTCCCCCAATGATTTTTGAGGTAGAGGTTAGGATCATATAGACTCTTATTGAATCAATTTTGTATGATATGCTCATCAATATTGATGTACCAGGATTAGAGAGCCTATTTTATCCCATAGAGAGACTTGATAATCCTACACACTTTCTATTCTTGATTAGGTGCCATAAATCCTTCAAATTGAGTCATGTATACTTCCTTTTTCAAATATAAAATGAGAAATGTATTTTTTACATCCATTTGATGGACTTTCCATCCAAACTATGTAGCCATAGAAAACACCATTCTGATAGTCTTTATCTTAGCTATGGGAGTAAAAGTCTCCTCATAGTTAATGCCTTCTTTTTTATCATACCATTTTTCAAGAAGCCTTGCCTTGTAATTATCAATAATACCATATGATTTTTACTTGGTCTTAAAAACCCGTTCATATCCTATAGGATTCTTCCATAGTAGAAGATCAACAAGCTACCAAGTGTTATTCTTCATCAGTGACTAATATTTTGCATCAAAGGCATCTTTTCCAAGTCTATACTATAGGGATTTTGTTACTATAAAGATCTTATATGTTTCTTTCAAAATATTCATAAGGGTCATATTAAACTCTTATCGATCCATGGTTTTATTATTATATCTTGAATTGGATGTATCTGGTACTCCATTCAAGTTAGCATCTTGTATAGTATTTGTATACCACTTGGGCATACATTGAATTGTAGGTGGTGGTGCTAGAGATCTTGTTTGACTATCTTCCTATTCACTTTCACCATCACTACCTAAAAATATTACATGAATTTTTCCTATATCATTTGACTATGTAAAAGGTGGATTGATTCCACTCTTTTCATAAAACACTACATCTCTATTGATTAATACCTTTTTGGTTTATGGATCAAAGAACTTGTATGCCTTTGATTTTGCACTGTATCCCACAAAAATACATTCCTTTATTTTCTTATCTAAATTATTTATTTTATTCTTAGGAAGATGTATATATTCCTTTCAACCAAAAACTTTAAGGTGATTTACTTTTGGTTTATTCCCTATCCAAGTTTCATGAGGTATGATTCCATCAAGAGCTTTGGTGGGTGACCTATTCAACAAGTAGACTATATTGTGAGAAGCTTCTACCAAATATGTATTAAGAAATTTTTTATCCTTAACCATACTATAAAACATTTACATAATAAATCTATTACACCATTATATAACTCAATTCTATTAAGGTGAATATGGAGCTATCAATTGTCGATTGATTCCATTCTCACTGAGATAGGCTAAGGATTATTTACTAGTGTATTCCCCCCATGATCTAAGTAGAGGGTCTTTATTTTCCTACCAATTTCATTTTCAATCATGGCCTTGAGTTATTTTAAGACTTAAAGATGTTGATCCTTAGTCTTCAATAAATATACCCACATTTTACTTGAGTAATCATCAACAAAAATTTGAAAGTATTTATACCCTCTAAGACTATAAGCAAAATGTCTACAAAGATCAGTGTGCACCAAATCTAACTTACCAAGTGACCAATAGTTAGTATTTCCAAAGGGATCTCTTCTTTTTTTTCCTACTTAGAAATAGGTACATGTATCATAAGAATGATTGAGTTTGGGAAGACCACAAACAATTTCTTATTTTCTCAATTTAACCAAATAACCATAACTCAAGTGACCATATCTTTTATGCCATAGATTGCCTAGTTATATATCTTTGACTACAAGTGATTGATGATTATTTTGAACAAAATCAAGATGAAACAATTTGAAAATATTGGAAGCCTTAAAAATCACTTTGAAATGCCTAGATTTGTCTTTGATGTGGCAAAAAAATTTACCATTTTGGTGATCAAACTCAACCATGAGGTTGTGGTCAAGTAACTGATTAATAGATAATAGATTTTTTGTAAGTCATAAAACATAAAGAATATTTGAAATGTTGTAATTCTTATTTCTAAGTTGAAGTTTCATATCACCTCTACCTTATACTGTATATGAGGTATCATCTCCAAGTGATACATTGCCCTTTGATTATATTTTAGTCAATGTAGAAAATTAATCTTTTTTACCTATCATGTGTCTGGTTGCTCTTGAATCAACATACCAAACTACACTTTGATGATTGGAAAACTCATGTGTTTGAGTAGCTAAACCATATTACTCATTAGGAAAATCATTATCTTTAACAATATTGCCTTATTGTTTAGGCATGGAATTTTTTTGTTTCCACCTATTTTTTTGTTGTGGTTGCTTCTTTTCTATTTGTGGTGATTTTTTGAAAGAGGAATTCTTTCTTGATGAGCCCTATTGAAATGTGTTTTACCAACAATATTTCAAACCATGTCCCTATTTTCCACAGATTTGACATGATTTAAGAGGATGTGAATTATTCCCTTATTAGTTTTGTTCTTTATTATAATTTGGAGATTGCTTTGGACCCTTCATGGGTTTTTCCCCCTTTTGATTTGATGTGAGTGCATTCTTGTCATCTACTTCCTTTGAATTATGCATAGCTTCCTCTTATTGTAAAAAATTTACCAACACCTAAAAGGTTGGTTTTTATCTTATGACATTCAATGTGGTCACAAATATCCTATATGCAGGGGATAGTGCTCTAAAGACTATAGGGACCAAAGAATCATCTATCACTAGTTTACCTAAATATTTAAGTGAAGCCCACAAAGTTGAAACCTATCTAAAGAATGCTTATACTTTTTCATATAATTTGAGTTTAAGAGTGTGTAATTGGCTCTGAATATGTAGGATTTTATTTTGATTCTTAGCTTCATATACATTTTTAATCTTATCCTAAACATATTTTGTAGTTGTATAACTTTAGATATGAGGTTGTACCTCATTTAAAACTCCAAACATGATTATTAACTTAGCCTTTTTATTATCCTTGTCATATTTTTGTTGTTGATCAACATCTATTGCATGTCTAAACCACATACCTTCTACCACTGACCAAATGTCTTCAAACTAAATATGTGTTTTTACTTTTCTTTTCATGCTACATAATTATTACCATAAAGCAACTATGTGTTAGGGAGCACAAAATGTGGTCTAGAACTAGACATTTTGCAAGTTACATATGATAATTTACAAGTGTGTTATTAAGTGTGGAAATGAAATGAGAATTTTATAAATATAAATAAAATTCAAAAATTCATACATAAAGCTACAAATCACACACAAGCACACAATAGATGTCAAACTCTACTGAAAATGTGACAAAAGATGCAGTGGAAAACTAGATGTTAGTTTCAACTAAAAATGCATCCAAGGAACAAATGAGGTGATAATTTTTTCATTATATGTTTATAATTTAATGAAAAAAATATAAAGAGAATTAAAAAAATTCACTTAAAAAAAAATAGAACTCAAATTTGAGTTATGATTCAAAAGTTACAAGTGTTTTAATTTCCCATAAAAAAAGGGTCAAATCAATTAAAAAACACTACAAATTGATTTTTAAGGCCAAATTAGAAAATAAAATATTTTTTCAACCACTCCTTGGAATTATAATTTCATGATAGACTTATAAAAATCAATGAAAGTTAAAAATAATCTTCCCAATTACCCAGGGATGTGTACAGGTGAGTTTGACTTCCTCTTTAAGCAAAAAAAATAGCTTATAACAAATAATAATAAATTTTAACTATGTAAAGAGAGAAAAGGAAGAGAATTAAAAAATAATAATTGGAAATTATCTAAATTAGCTTTAATCCACATAAAACTTAGATCTTCTTAAAAAACAAACTCCAAGGCTTGGTCTTGCATCAACAAGGTTAGAAAATGGTGCTAAGATTAGGGTTTTAACACCAATGTCCAATGTTCCAATGTTCCAATTATGTTTATGTGTTCCCAAATAGATTTATATAGTTTCTATTCTCTTATACCCTAAACATATGAGATAAGTGTCAAGCTACTGTAAAAGATGATGCCTTAGTACAATAGCAAAGTAAGACCTCCATGCCTAAGTAAAGGATGACACCTCTCTCTTTCCTTATATTTTTACATATAATCATGTAGAAAAGGATGTATCACATATTTATTTCCTATTTAAGAAAGTCATTGTTGAAAATTCAAGGTAACATGCCAAGAGGAATATAATTCTAAAGCTAGATTTGTAAAAAAAAGACAAAAATTGGTCTTTTTTTTTCAATGTCACATTGTTGAAGATGACACCAAGGAGCTGCCAAGTATGTATTCCTAATTTAAAATGATAAAATATAAATTCAATATCTCAATTCCACTTCTACAAAAAATTCACAATGACAATCATAGATCTAAGATGTTTCAACGCTTCTGCATAGTTTTAAAGTGAGTCACATAGTCACTAATATGCTCACTTAGTCCTTATTTAAGCTACACAAGCTAAAACAACGTGATATATTAGATAATTTTCATGGTAAAATGAGCTAATAAACTATTAAAAAACATTATAAATAAACATGGATCTTATTATATGGCATAAATTCAATCTGATACATAATCCTTGAGACTTTTAGGAAACAACTTAGTCAACAATAAATCATTTTACATAACTTAAAAACATGAAGTGTAAAAATATCTAATATGATGTGAAGTATTATGTTTTACATTAAATAATTAAGTTTTATGTATTCTAAAAATAGTAAAAAAAGGGTAAATAAGGACCTTATGTTCCAATATGTTATGTAATATCTCATGAGAAGTGACTGTATGGCTTAACATTTGAGATCCTTAAGAAAATTGTTGAATTTTTAGTTACATATTTTAAACTATTTTTTGAATCAATACATATTAAAATGTATTATCCAAATTATAATTAACATGTGTAATAATAGATATCTAGTATTATGACAAATATCATGACTAGAATATTAATATTGAGAAGTAGGTACAAAAGGTCTATAAATAGTAAGAGGCACAAAAGAAGCAATAAGCTATCAATGAATAGACATAGTAGCATGAGTATAATTAATAGGTTGAGGCATGAAAATAAATTAAATATGCGCATTATCCTCATGACATAATGTATAAGGAGAAATTATAGTATATGGAATATAAGCATTAAAATATTCATTTGTACATTTTTTCCCCTCAAATGTAGATTCCTTAGATAAATTTAGAATGTTTTATTCATCTCTAATAACATAAATCATAAAATAAATTTATTTAAGAACTAATGGAAGAATTTTTTCAAATAAATTTACATCATGTTTATTCATAGTAGTAATTTTCAAAACATAGTCATCATTATTACTATTGGCATTGGTATCACAATTAGTTTAATATATTAATTTTCATCAATCATATTCATACCATTTATGTTAATATTTATATGTGTATCAATATAAGGATCATGAATTTCATCAAAAATTTCCATTTAATTTTGTAATCAATCACTAATACCAATAAAAGTAATTTGAATCAAATTAATATGTGTTCCATTCAATATATAACTTCACTTTATAAGTGTTTTAGATAAATTTTCTTAGCTATAATAATATAGAAACAATAAAAAAAGATAGGGATAGTTATATTTTAGTAATAAATCAAAATATTACTTAAACTAGATATGGAAAAATCACAACAAACCCTAGATGAAAATATATCACGAAACCCAAAGGCTGGATATTCATAAATGAGGGGTTTACCATATTTTTTTTTAAAAAAAAGTCACACTAGTGTTTAAAAATTTATACCAATTTTGTAAAATGATGGCACATAGGATATTTAAGTTCAATAAAGAAAGATATAATAAATTAGGCATTACTATGTGTTGAAATAAATAAATGTACCTTGAAGAAGATTGAAATAACTAGTAAATTGCAATGAAAATTGAATATATAGATATGAATACCTTATTTTTTATTAACCTAAGTTATTACAATGATTAAAAATGTAATAAATATGTTTTTGAATAAGTAGAGGAGCTCTGAGAAACATTGTAGTGATCTATGATGATGACTAGTTTCAAACTATTATTAAAATGGAAGTGACCAGAAATGGAATATAAAATAGGATTCAAGGATGAAAGTGTTCAATAAGATTTGAAAATGGATTTATAGATCACTGGGGTCAAAAAATATCTAAGACCTATTGTCAGTAACAAAATTTTAGAATACTATCTATAATAAGTATAATTATGTGTGTATATGTCAAAATATATTATCCTTTGATGTAACCTTAACACCTAGATGTGCAAAATAAATTAGACTAAGACTACTTTAGGGTTGCATGAAAATATAATTGGTGATAATCAAATTTCAATGTACTTGTATTACAAATGAGTGACCCAACCCAAGTGAAAGAAAACTCTGCCTCCACTCCTTAAGATAATCAATAATTGCATATGTTGTAATGTAATCATTATTTTGGTAAAATTATGTAGCTATAAGACTTTTTTATATAAAGAGTAGAATAAAAATGGATGAAATATCCTTAACAATTGTGTGATATATATGATGAATGTGTAACTTGATAAATTTATTTCTTGGTGATAAGAGATTATAAATGGATTAGAGTATATTAGTACATATTCACATCTAATTATGACCATG
>JARHVA010001852.1:1880000-2037500 GCA_037957365.1 Torreya grandis | reverse complement strand
AAAATCACTTCACCATCAATCTAAGTGAACATTTTTTTAATACTTCTTGAGACCAAAAGCCCTAGCTTCTTTACTAGAACTCAAAGAGCATTATTAATATTTTAAGAAGGAATTACATAATTAAATTAAAAAAATGGCTTATTATTCAAAACCAACATGGTTTCAAGCCCGTTATTCATATTATTTTGTTGGAAATTCCAAATATACAAACACCTTGTTCAACAAAAGTGCCCTCAATTTCAAGTTTCCAAACTACTAGATGTACTCTAGAATGTAGTGGAGTATATATCCACCATAATCTACACAATACATACTATCAAAAGATGAAAAATCATCACATCAATGACATGATTCCCAATTAAAACCATGGGATTTCATCAAAAGTGGTGAAACTAGAAGTAATGCCCTATATTGACTTGTTCCATGATTTATTCTTTAACAGTACTTTATCTAGAGACTATCTACACCTTATAAAATATAATAATGAACTCACATATATAATTTTGGAAGGTCATTCAAAAGGTACCTTAGGCTTCCAGTGCCTGAGGTAGCATATAACTAATTCTCAACTAATGTATGGCTCAAGCACAATACCATAGAAGGGAAAATTGATATAATGGATGGTGAAAGTCTAGAGATTGAATCCCAAGGGGGAATTTATTCCAATTCCATCACCAAATTTTGTCTTAGGATAAGGATAGTCATGGAAATTTAAAATATATTATATGGTTTTACCATCATTACTTATGTACAAGTGGAATGGGTCCCATTGTTGGACATTTTCCTGACTTCAGACAAGATTATTGCCTTGGGAGAGATTATCAGCCTTACACTGAAGGTTTAGATGTTCAAGACTGAGCAAAGGCTAACTAATGAATTTTTTAAATGATGTCATATTTATTGCATGAAATATTTGGCACAATTCATAGAACACATGGAAAATTATGACATCCATAAGTAGAATATGTGAATAATAGGATCTATGAGAACTATTCTTTCATGTTTTTCTATAGATTTATAAATGAAATCAAAAGGATTTATGAGGAAATATATCTTTAATTATACTAGGCCATTCATGGAAATCAAATTCTTAGGCTATATAATAACTTTAAAAGAAGCATGGGTAAATGAGGGGATTATTGGTATTACCCCAATTGTATATGTATCAAGATTGAATGAACTAGGGCACCACTTTTATTCTTACCATGACATGTTCCACATAAAATTTTATATAAATAGATGGTCCATCAAGTGTATAATAACATAGTTGAGGAACTTGACCTTAAACATCAATCTTATTACTTTAATACTCCTCTAAGTATTAGAGACTTATATTTTGTGGTAAGAGGTAATTTCAACCAAGTTGAGAAGTCCCATTGCAATATAATGGTGGTCCAATTAAAGGAATGGGACATCAAAAAAAATTAGGTTCCAATTCCAACTCTTCAAGGATAATAAATGGGTTACCATCACATATGGCTACCAAGATTAAGAGCATGATGTTATACTCATGAAAGCATTAGATGATTCAAAGGTGTGGACACATATGAAATAATAATCAAATGTCCATGATATTTTCATAATCTATTCAATATGACATGGACATCAACAAGAAACATGCAAATGAAATGGTGGAGTAAAAACATAAATCCTAGAGTCCATTAGTGACCTCCATCTTAGCTTTAGGGACTCAACAGGACATGACTAACCTTCTTATCCTATAATAGAAGAGATAAATCTACAAGAGGGAGAGTCTAGCCATAAAAGTGAGGAAAACCCCCAAATAATAAAAAAATTAGAGGTCCCCCTAGTCCTTATCTCACCTCCATACATACATAAATTGATAATACATTTTTAGGCACTATTTTAAAGTTATAATTTTATCCTTGTGGGAGAATCTTTCAAGCTCTCTCACTCCCATCTATAATATTAGAGCAACCTTAGGTTGTGGGTATCCTGTTGTGAGGTTGAAACTCTGAAGAAAGTTAGTTTCCTCTTGGTAAATCACCTAAACTAATACTTATACTTAGAAAAGTGATAGAGAGATAGTATATGATGAATAAAAACACTAAAAGGGTGATACACCAAATTTATTGACACCCACATAATTATGAAATAAATACTAATTTAGCATAAGATAATTCTTTCTCACATAATATCACAAACTAGTTATTTTACATAAGTGTTTCATAAACTAGGTTCACCAAACAATACATGAAGTAAATGAGGAGTTTTTAAATTCACACCAAGCATCCTCTAATGTTATTAAGAGCTCAATTTTAGACCTAAAAATAACTTGTAAAACACCTAAAAATAGGCAAGAAAGAAGGACAATGGACATGGAAGAATACTTCTTCACAAGGCCATCATGTACAAGCTTGCCAAACACAATTTAGAGGTAAAAGATAGGTGAAAAAAGATCTTTATTGATTTAAAAAGTCTTTCCTATAAGTATTTATAGGGTTCTCTCCTTGTCAAATGAGAATATCTTACAAAAATGGGGGAGAAATGGGAGATATAGGAGAGAGAGAGAGAGAGAGAGAGAGAGAGAGAATGAGAGAGAGAGAGAGAGGCGAGAGGAGAGAGAGAGAGAGAGAGAGAGAGAGAGAGAGAGAGAGAGAGAGAGAGAGAGAGAGAGAGAGAGAGAGAGAGAGAGAGAGAGAGAGAGAGAGAGAGATAACCACCCTCAATTATTTATCACCCATATTTAGGTTAATTAGAACAAATCTTCCCTCAACAAATTAACCTTCATTATCCCAAATAGACTTCAAGCCCTCTCATTGGATTTGAAACACACTAGAAGACAAGAACTTGTTGAGGATGATGATGCCATGATCCACTAAGAAGGAAAATCATCTAAATACTGTTGAAACTTTAATGAATTCTCAACTTGTCCTTGTAAACCTCCAAACTCTCCTCCTTGGACTTCTACGCCCCCTGCACTTGCTCTTCTAGAAGATGTTGGGAAAAATTTAGTTAACCTTGGCATATAATGCTTAACTGACCATGAAGGTTAAGTTTCATGTTTGATTTTTGAGGTTAAATTATATTTTCAACTTTAATTATCTCCTATAACCTATAAAAAACTCCATGATACTTGTAACTCTCATAAACCCCATTGATGGAGGTCACAAGCTTGAGCCACCCTCAACCAACTACCCTAAAAACTATTCCCAAGGACATTTGGCATACTGAAGACTACTTCTAGACTTGTAAAATACTTTTATATATACATGACATGTGTATGAGGAAAAAAATGAAGATTTGGAAAACATTCAATACTTGAAACAATGGTGTAAATCACCATTAAACCTGCAACAATCCATAAAATGTCAAAAGACTAAGTTTTTGACCTTTTTGCTCAACAAGGCATCATATAAACTCTTTTTAAGAGATCTAAGTGCCATTTAATGATTTTATATGTCCCATTAGACCTCTTCCATGTATTTAAACCATTTCTCTCTTTGAAAAGTTGCAAAAGTAAGCAATTTTGAGCCATTTTGGGTCTCTTAAGCACCCAAACATGTCATATTCTTATAAAAAATAGGTTTGTTAGGAATTATAGGGAGTATTATACATATTATAGGTGGTTTTCAAGTAATTATAGGCCATTTCTATGGACGTATGAGTCCAAAAACCTAAAATTGGTCAAAAACTTCCTTTGTAAGATCAAGTAGGCTCACCTTCAAGATAATTGTTTATACAATGAAGAAACCCATTCCACCACTTATTTTCATGGATATATATTAAATATACCCCTTAAACATGCCTAAATATATTAGGATCTCATGAGGAAGGTATGAAAATATACACACATAAAGATGATTGCCTGAAGGGTTTGGAAACATTCTAGACATGATTACACTCTTAAAAATTATTCATAAAACTCAATCCATTAACCAACCTAAATCCATATTTAATTTCAATTACATAGGGTTACTTAAAACATACTAGAGTCACTTGGCCCAACTCTTCATAGTATGAAATAAATGAGAATATGAAGATGGGTTAAAACTAGGTGTCTTAAGCCTAAAAAGATCAAATTTATACAAAAGACAAATTTGACCTTTCCACTAATATTATTTTATTTAAAACATATTCATGGAGCCTAAAAAATCTCATAATAATGATCAAAACCTAACTTTGACTTTTATGGTTTTGAGACTGCCTATGGGGTTTTGAGCATGCCTGTGGGATTTATGTGATGTTTAGAGTTTGAACACTCTTAAAAAGTGTTTAATATTATTTAAAAAATCTTAAAATTATTTTTAAAATACTCCCCTAATCTGATAACCTTAAATCACAACTTAAAACTCCAAAAAGTATGCTTGCATGAATAGTGACCATTATGAGACATAGGGGGACTGTGACAAAATAATGAGAACTTTCACTTGTCCATATGACCATAAAAATATTATTTATGGATATAATATGTAATTATTAACAATTTTACCAAATTTAGAGTCTTTTAAGTGGGTAAATTTTCTTGTATACCTTTTTTTACCAAAATTTACCTTGAGTTGCCTCCATGCTTCCTTCATGCCAAAATGTGTCTTTCTTCAAAAAATTTCATGAAAAACTTGAAATTTATCACTTATATATAGGTTTAAAAACATATTATTATACCATTTTAATACCTCTCTAAGGCCTAAACTACTTCTTAGCATCTAGACTTGACCAAACTTTATTTGGTCTCCAATGGCTGCCTTCTTAACTACAAGAGAACTTTGTAAAAATAGTGGGTAATTTAACTATTCATAGGACCTTTAGGATGTATTTTTATGATTTTTTATGTCATTTATACCATTCATTACCAATTTTTTTTACTTGATTCAACCTGTAGATGCCTCAAAATAACTAATTTCTCCCAGGCATGCTCCAATGTTGATCGTTATTTGACATAGGTTTGACCATACCAAAATATTGAATATTTACCATTATAAAAAATATAAATGATATATATAATATGTATAATAGGTCATAATTATCCTCTCCACCAAATTTCACTGATTGGATCATGCATATTCTGGCTTGTAGGCCCATTTTGGCAAAAGCTAGTGATGCATGCTTCCTTGGTCAAATTTCACAACTAATTTTTCTTCCTTTTTTTAATTTTTTTGTGTCTTATAATGATTATTTTTCATATAAAATATAATTTAACCTCTCATTTAATTATTACACTCTTTATTGGCTTGCCTTTACCTTCACGCAACTCATGTTACCTAATGTCACTTTAAGCTCCTCAAGGGAAATATATGGATGCCTATGTGTTCAATGATGTAGGTGATGGAAATGATGAGTTTTTTTTTATTTTAACATGTTATTAATATTTTAATATATTATACATGATAATTATCAACTCTCTTCCTCTCTTAAGATACTTCCTTGAACATGAAAGCCTTGTAGAGCACCCTCACACTATCAATGCTAATCTTGGAAAAGAGTCTATGTACGACAAGGTTGTATATGGAGATCATGTCGTGACTTTGAATTTTAAAAAATTATTTTGTGACCCTTTTCATATTTCTAACTATATTATTCCATCATGTTATCTTGATACATTCTCTTACATTGGATGTAAAAGGTTCTTTATAGGCCATTTGTCCTTAACTAGCATACTAGTCCATGGATAAGCCTTTAGCCCTCATATGGTTGTAGGTGATCATTAGAGATACTCATTGAAACTTGAAAATTCCATTTTTTCTATCACACTCTTCATGATATTGGTAATCTAAAATGTAATTTATGTCTTTTGGATTAAAAGGCCTCCTTAAACCTTGGGAGTGCCTTAAGACTAGTAGATAGGCCTTTTTGAAATGGCACAGGCCTGTAAGGTATTTATGAGAATTATAGGTCTCCATGATAGGCTCTTAGATGATTAAATATTGTTTAATAGAATGAGTGAAGTCATAACATGGACAAGGACTAAACCTCTGCTTGCACATCCATGTTCAAACTTACATAGCATGAGATCAACCTCAAAAGGGGAATATTATTATCATATTGATTTAGAGTACACTTGTATGGTCTAAGACTATTTAAGTACTTTAAAAAACATAAATTACACCTTGAGATAATTAATCAATCTATTTTAAAACTTCAATTATTATATATGTTTTTGGAAGGTCACAACTAGCCTCCTTAAACCACAAAAGGGGGGAAAAGACTTGACTATTATAAGACTATTATAGGTGTCTTTTCTAAGTACACCTGTAGCTGTTGATAGAGGATCACACCCAACTATTCCACACTTCTTGATCACCTTTGAACCATTTGTGTCCTTTTCACCCTTGTAGGACTAATTTCTATACATATACATGTCCTGTCATTAAAAGTTTGGGTTGTGTTCTTTTAAGCTTCAAATCTTGTAGAAGTCGCTAAAAACTAGCAGTGAACAATTTCATGATTTAGGAGCCTTCAAACACTATGCTACTCTAATTAAACATCCATTATTTTTAACATGGATCTTCCCATATGATATGGCTTCAATATGGGACACTTAGTATTCCTTTAAACATATTTATCCACTATATATGACATAAAAAATGGCTAGGACCTTTATTTTGGCATTTTAGGGAACTTGTCCCTAAACTAAGTTTCTCAATTCTGATCATGCCTTCTTGACTATATGTCCTTTTTGAAGCTTTATATAGGTATCCATTATGTGTAAAACCAATCCTCTTATTTTCTTTCTATGAATATCTCACCCTTTGAACTCCAAGAACCATTTGTCTCACTCTATTTACCATACAACTTTTTTATTAGTTTCCCACTAGGCAATTAACTTAGGTCTCAAAGGCCAAATATTGATTTAGGTTTCAATAATCCAAAATAAATTCATGGATGGTCTTATATTATCAAATCACACCTATTATGAACCCTTTCAAGTGCTCAAACACACTTCAACATTCATTTATACCTTTTAAGATGTTAATGACCTTATGAGGCTTGTTGCCTTTTCTTTGCCATTTCTCCTTGATTTGGTAAAAATAGGTACTCTTTTGGATATGTAATCACATTTTCATCCATAATATACTTATTTTGAGATGCGTTTCAATTTTTGTGGTCATATTTCACTCTAAAACCATGCTTCCTTCATTAGACTCCCCTCAATCAGCCTAATTAGCCCTTAAGCACACCCTAGGTCTAGAAACTACACCATACAACCTCAAATCAACCCAAAACCTATTTAATCACTTATATCACCATTAAATACATCATATTATAATTTTTTTTTAAATTTGGAGTGTTAAAACTCTTAGAATCAACAAAACCCTAGCGTAGGACTTCTCTCATGCTCTTTCTAAGACCCTATTTTAGATTGGAGGGTTAAAATGAGTTCTAAGCCTCACCTAGGTATATTTTTGGATTCATTGGATAGGTATAAATGGGTCAGACCTGGAAGATTTGGAAAAAATAATAAAAACATCACCAATCTCTCAAACAAAAAATAACAAAAAAGTGTCAACTTGTTGCCTTATTTTTGCTTTGACAATGGTTCCTAAGTTCTAGAGGTGAACTAGGGAAACTGGGAGAGTTTTATGTATCTAACCCATTCCCCAAAATATCCTCCAAATTTAAAGTCCCAAATCTCAAGGAATATATTTTTATCACCCCCTTTTCTTCTGGCACTCTAGGCCTCTCTTAGCTCTCTAGACCTAGAAAACTAAAAAATAGATTTTTTGTCCTTTACATGTATGAAAAATCTTGGAAAATGTTTGATTAACCTTTGGGAAGATACCTTTAAGTCACATTCCATTTAAAATATGGGCATATGATTTACATTACTATCTTGGGATGTGAAGTTCTTTTGAGGTTCAATACTGATAAACAACATTTACAAACATTAGTGAACAAAAGTAAATATTGGAGGCTCTCAAACACTTATTTATCTTATTTACATATCATATTAATTTTGGAAATGTTTTAATACCATGTGAATTATACAATATGAGTACACTTGGGTTCACCAAAACTCTTTGTAATATTGTTCCATGGCATCAACAAAAGTGCTTGGTGTTCTATTTTGGAACTTTTAGTCCTTAAAACTCAAATTCTCAACTTCAATCATGAATATTTAACATGAAAAATAATCCAATGATTTTATTGTGACAATAAATTTATCTCAAACCTCTAAAATCCTCATGGAGATCTTGAAACATGTCATACAATACTCTAATATCTTTGTGCGCCACCTATAGATGCTCATCCAATGTGTATGACTGCATGCATATGAGAACTTGTCTCCACATGATATCTATGAAATTTGGGGAATTATATTTATTTTAAATTTTATTATGATTTTTTCAACCCATTTTTAACTATTCATAACATCTCTATGAAACTCTTTAGGATCTCACATACCTCACTTAGCTGACTGTGCATGAAAATGCAAATAAATTACTATTTAGCCTACCAAGGATTTGATGATCCATTGAATATTGGGGATAAATATAAATTATGTGTTTTTTTATTTTAAATGAGTAGGATAAAGAGTTACATTATCCCTCAAACCTAGGTTCTACTCTAAAATTGATTAAATGGTCATTCCACAAGGATAACAAGGAAAATAGGTTTTATGCCATAAGTACCTTATTGTAATGAGTTAGTTGATGAAAAAAATTTAATAGGTCTTATTTTAACCTTAAAAAATACCCTTAAAACCATTATTTCTCATAAAATTCTTAAGTGAATAAACAATTAAAAACCTAGATCTTGTTTGGATGAGCAAGCCATCTGGACACCCCTAAACTATTAGCAATTGTTCATAAATATGGGGAGATGAAATAGACCAAAAATTAAACAAATTTTAATTAAATTATGGTCTCTAAAACTTCCCAAAATATTCTTTCCCAACTCTCTCTCTCCTAACTATATCGAGTGAAATATTGAGGCTCTCTTAGAGCTTTCCCAAACTACAAAAAATAAATTTTCCTTAGCATGAAGAACTAGATGTATGCCTATGAAATATAACACCTTTTAAATCCTATTTATGGTTTAAATGACCTTTAATTACATATTAAAATCTTATTAAATGATTTTACCTCCATTAATGGCAAAAAAAACCTATTTCATGCCTAGTTTGCAGCCAAAAGGTTTCCCTTACCTCTGTTGGTTCTTATGCTAGAATCTAATTTTATAGTCTTAAAGAGGATATTATAGAGACCATGAATGTTTTAATATGATATATGATCCCATGCATCAATCAAAATCTTCACAAAATTGCTCTACCAAAGCTCTAAAATGCATCCTTTTACTCCCAAAGTCCTTTCCTCCATTCCAAATGACTTTAAATGACCTTGAACATGTCTAAAATGGTAAAACATGCAATAAATAGGTGGTAATAATTTAAAACCAATTTTACTTCCTCAAAAATTTACTTTTTCACTTTAAAATTCTAATTTGAGGACCCTTAAGTCATTTAATTCACTTTTAGTGTTTTTTTGGGCATAATAGCTTCTTTAGGTATCATTTTTGTCTCATTAGAATATTGTAGACACCGAAATCGTGTCGACTCCCCTGGTCATTCCCCGTATTATTCTTCTTCACCTATTTAACCCTTGTCGATCACTTGTTCCACCAACCTTGACCCTGGCAGCATGTAAAAATGAGCACAGAGCTAAAGCTAGACTCTATCCCCATTATGCATCTGCCGACGACGGTCTTTACCCGGCTGATGTCGCCGACGTCGGTCACTTATCGGCCGACGTCGGCAATCCTGCCGATGTCGATCACCTTGCCGTTATCCGTTACCAGTTACCATTCAGTTTCCTGAACGGTTGTCGAACCGTCTCTGGAACCATCTCTTGCCTTCATCAGCGTCTGCCAACCATTCGAGAGGCTATCCCGAACGCTATTCAACCATTTTTCTGATCAATCAAAACCCGAGCAATCATTCAATCAACCTGCGAACTCCGACATCAACACTCTCGCGATCAACACTCTTGGCATCAACCCACTCTCGGCATCAACCAATCTGCATTCAATCCGGCACTGCACAGATAACTTCAACTATGGCTTTCATCGCGTCTTCTGGCAGGCAAGTATTTACTCTGTTTGTTTTATTTCTTCTTGGTTATTATTTGTTCATTATTTCTATCATCCTGAATCTTCAAAATCACAAACCCAGCATCTCTCGTTTATATCCCTGCCTCTGTCTAGACTAAAACCCTCAGACCCTGTCCCGACTCTCTCAGACCTTGCCCAGACCCTGTCCCGACTCTCTCAGACCTTGTCTTTTATCAGACCCTGTTCAGACTCTGTCTAGAACCTGTCCCGACTCTCTCAGACCCTGTCCCGACCCTGTTCAGACTCTGTCCAGAACCTGCCCCTACCGACGCTGGTCACTACCTCGACCGACGACGACACCTCAACCGACGTCGGCACCCTCCCTAACCGACGCCGGCACCAAAGAGACCGACGCCGGCGACTGTGCAGAACAGTGCTGCATATCAGGTATGCACTTTTATTTTTAGTCATTTATTTCTGTCATTATTATCTACTTTCGTCCAATATTTTGCTTTTTTATCAGTGGGTTGATATCCTTCTAGGAAGTCTTTGTACTTCTGGGATCGGGCGTTCGCCTGACAGCCCACCATATCTTTGACTAACGTTTTTCTATATTTTAGCCTTTTCTTTGCAGGTGTCATTCCTCCACAGCCAAAGAGGAGAATCTTCCAACGTCTAATTTCGGTGTGCACGACTTTATCAGGTACTTCTAGCCTTGACCATTTCTTTTAGTTTCTTTATTCTTCTTTGAATGTAGAAAGCAATTTTGCATAGAAACATTCTGGCACGCCCGGTGGGACCCTAGGTCCTCCTTGGGTTCTTTCTTTCTTTTGTTCATTTAGGTGCATTAGGTTTCTTCCTTTTCGCCTCCTTTCATCTCTTCTTAAACGACATCATAAGCAGGACTAAAACGAACATTTCTTTCTTTCTTGCACTTCTAGACTAGCTAAAACTCATATTCTTCGACTCTTTCTCCATTCGTTTTCATACGAACAAACATTTCGACTAGGGCATTAAAACACTTTGCATTCATTTCTGTTTGCCTGCATCTTTTAGACCACACATAGTAATTTAAATTCGCATATTGAATTAATCTAGATCACTTGATGTTACACGACCAGACCACCTACACAAAACAAACATTTTAACTTACCTGAGACAAGGCCCGACTGGGATTTCATCCCCCAATGGATCCCTTACCCGTCCCGGTGACCCTACTTGGATTTCATCACCAAGGGGGAAGCCCACTCTGTTCTCTGGCGGAGTCTAATCTCTAGGCGAGGTATATTTTGGCTAAGCGAAACCAGCTAACCACTGGAATCGTGAAGTGAGGGGAGCTTGCTCCTTAGCACCAAGCCGCGTACCGAACCTAACACAGACTTCTTGAGCACCATAACAAAACCCGAAACCATCCATAGACTGCTTCTTCTAGGACCTGACTCACAAAACCAACCTTCCACTACACACATTCTAAGGCATAAGCCACTATAATCCTAATAATTTACTTCTAGGGTTTTAGGATCTGCTTGTGTCTTCATCTCTTTTTAGTTCTTATCTGCTTGTTTGAGCTTGTGAGGACGTTCTTTCTTGCCTTGAATGGTTCTGACACGTAGTCAAACCAAGGCTCTTCTTGACCACGCTAGCCATCAATCGCTTTCACCTACCCCGTCTATAAACAATCATATAATGGAGTTCTACTCGAAGACCGAAAGAATTCCTACTAGACTATCTCCAATCCAGACGCCTATCATCCCAGAAGGGGACCAAGATTTTGCAAAATTCTTGGACCTCAATACCGCAGCCCTCCAAAACTATCTCGTGAGAAACCCAATGCGGGACCTTTCGGGCGACGTGGCGACGACATCCACACCGTTCGCCACCCAACCTTTTACGACTCAACCTTTCACCTCAACCATTAACCCGACCATGGCCTATACGCAAAGTTTGGCCTCCTCATCTATTTTTAGACTAACCTCCACCGGGGTTTCGTTACCCCCTCAACCACCTGCAATTCAACCAAGTTCTACATTATACCAAAACTTGATTGTCTCGACCCCACACACTCTTGCGCCTATATATGTAGGAGTGCCTACCTCGCCCTTTGTCAATGCCATCACACAACCTCCTTTGGTAGTATCTAGTCAGCCTATGCCTTCTACCTTCATAACCCAACCACCCTTAACCTCTACTTCTGCCCCTACGACTAGTCATCCGTACGTTGCGCCTTTACTGGTACAACTGACTACGTCGTACGCCTCTTCTAACCTCTTTCAAGCACCTTACAACCTAGGGGGCGCTCCGTCCACCAATCTGTCAGCAGGCGTCATCAAGATGCTGATGGATAAAATGTCCAGTCTCGAAGCTTCTATCTCTGATTCAAGTAATGTCTCTTTATATGACCAGATTTACAACGAGCCCATCCACCCTTCTGTCCCTATCTGACCATACCCCAACCATTGGGAGCTTCCTAAATTTACTCACTTTCAGAGTAAGGAAGACCCACAACAACATCTACGGGCATTTAGACATGCCTGTTATCTTATTGCCCATGACGATGCGTTACTTCTACGCACGTTTCCTATGTCGCTTTCTGGCCCTGCCCTTGACTGGTATAGTTCTCTTGCCAGACATTCTATCTTTTCATTCATTCAACTCACCCAACTATTCGTTGACCATTTCTCAATCAATATCACTAAACAAGTTTCGATCACAAACCTTTACTCCATCAGGCAATTTGACGATGAATCCATAGCCGATTTTGTCGCCCGTTGGAGAGGCTTGATTAATCAGCTCTCCTTCTCCTTGCCTCAACCCGAGCTCATTGAGCTCTTTTCCTGAGCATGTGTCAGTCACATCTCGTCCACCTTGCGGGTTCAAACATTCCACACTTTCGACGAGGCCTTCACCATGGCCCGAAAGCTTGAACTCCGTGCCATTGAAGAAGATAAGGTCAAATTGTGTAACACTAACACAAGAACCAATGACCATTCTTCTTCCAGACCTTCTTCTACCCACTCTCACTCCAAGGGGTCGGCAAACACTGTCATCTTTAGACCATCATCTTCAACAATAACCAACCGATCATCATCTTCAACATTAGACTACATCAATAAACATTTTCAATGTCAATCCTTACAGCGTCAATTCACTCCAATTGGGGAGTCATATGCCTCTGTCTTGGATAAAATCATCAAGCAGGGGGTCCTCAATCTCCCTCCAATCCGACCACATCAATTCGACCCCTCAACACCTATCCCTGCATGGTACAGGGAGAATCACTTTTGCAACTATCACCGTGTCAAAGGCCATGACACGGATCACTGTCAAACTTTCAAAAACATCATCCAGGACATGCTAGACAAGGGGGATCTCATCTTGGATAACCCAAACGCACCGCCCAACCAAAACCTCGACATCTCCAAACACCCTTTTCCAAATCATTCGCCTACTCAAAAAAACGTCCAGACTTCGACCAATGACCCTCAAGACCATGATATACACACAGTCGACACTATCTTTTCTCTTATCCCTGACCAACCTTTTTCACAGGTGGAAGACCTTTCTTCCCCTATACCTCCTCCACATGGTGAAGAACTTTCTTCTCCTACTTGTCCTCCATCGACTTCTCCCATATTGGAGGACGCTTTGACCACATCAACACCAGCTGCCTCGCCTTCATCATCTATAGACGATCATACCTTTTTGACTCCCCAACCACACACAGAAGCCATGACTACTCCAGAGCTCTTTCCACTTAAAGATCCCACACCTTTAATCCCTTCTCCATTAAGAGAAAAACCGTCCACATCTAAGTCCAAACCCGCGCAAGTGTCCATCATACCCAAAGAGATTAAACCTCTTGGTGTTCGCCCCACATCTAATCTCACCTCACACAAAGGTGGCCCTCAACCCAAACCAAAGAAGGCTACTAAACCACACCGGAGGCCTCCTCCCCTATCTTCGTCATTACCTTCAATCTTGGGCCCACATCCGTCTACTTTAATAGGAGTGCTTCCCACTCCCATACTTCACAGAGGTAAGTCACCTCCATTATTCTATCAACCCGTCAGACTTATACCTCCTTCAAACCATCGACCAACACCTCTTAAACCTCCTAAACCAAAGTCATTAACTCCCACTGCAATAAGACATCTAGACCCATTAGCAGGTTCTTACGCCTTACTGTTACGGCAATTGTTGCAGTCCTCTCGTCTCTATCTCCCGCCTCTTAGACCATATCACTCTCTCAGACCAAAACCACCATGGTTCGATGACACTTGCATTTGTGCGTATCATCACACGCCTGGTCACGACACTGAGCATTATCATGCCCTCAAGGTCGTCGTTCACCAATGTCTGGGGAATGACACCTCTCTTCTCTACCATGTTATCAACAAACCTTCAACACCACCCCACTCATCAACTCTCGGATCAAAACCATCTTGGTTCAACAACTCTAAATTTTTTCATTATCATCACACTCCGGGACATGACACCGAGCGTTGTTGCACTCTTAAAGCTGTCATTCGTCACCACCGGAAAAAGGATTCCTTTCTTATCAAGGATCCTCTTGACCCCCCCTTTGACAAATTATCAACACCGACCCTTACCTCTCCAACCTCATCACCTAAATTAGGATCCCCACACCAGACTGTGGTCCCTTCACTGCCTTTAACCCCTTTATTTAACATCAACATAGTCCATCTGACCACTAAACCTCAATCAACCTTAACTAATCCGTCAAACATTCTCCCTAGCCGCTGGGGGAATTCAACCTTCATCCAAACTTCGACCAATTTTTCAACACAGTCTCGACCACATATCAATCACTCTTTCAACTTAACCTCAACCAGACTAGCAACCAAACATTTAACCCGACCTCAACCAAACATTCGACCCAACCAAAGACCAAATACCAACCAATCAACCCTCGACCAACCATTGACCACTTATCAAATGACCAAATCTCAACCAAACATTGACCAATCTTTTTATCAAAACATTCAACCTGTCTCGACCAATCAGCAACCATATCAACCAACTTCACATCCACTCATCAATCAACACCTGACCAATCTGGAAAGAGGCAAATGGGGCAAGTTTGCTCCTAATTGGCTCGGACCTTTTATTATCACGCACAAGTATGGATCAGGGACTTTCCGTCTGTCTTCTCTTGATGGACGCCCAGAACCTGAGCCTCTTAATGCGTTGCATCTGTGACTGTTCTACTGCTAGTCGAGTATTCGTCCACTTGACACTTAACTTGAGCTCATCCCTTGAGCAATCCCCATTCTTCTTAGTCCTCCTTCCTTTCAACCCTATTCCTCTTAACAATTCCTATAACCCTTTTATGATGTATGGATGCTTTGTCCTAATAAAAGGGAGTCCTTGAACTTCTATAGTCTTGTCCATGACTCACATTTCTATAAAAACAAATCATGATGTCAAAACATATCCATGGTCACTATATCAATATCAAATCAAAAAAAAAGACTGCTCCCTCGAAGGACAGCTGTACTATCATTGCTATAATTAATAGACTGCTCCCTTGAAGGACAGCTATTCAAAAGCCCTTATATTAAACAAAAATCTAAACCACTCCCTCGAAGGATGGCTATGACTAATCTGGCAATAAACAGCACTCTTTTAGAAGCTTCCCAAATTGATCAGCTTCACAACCTGACCACCAAGCAAATGACATCTCTATGCAGGCTTCCTGCATTGATCAGTCTGCGCAAAAAAAAAAAAAAGTCATGGACTTGACTTATAGTTGTCTCAGGGTCTCCTATAAAAAGGGGCATAGTTATCCCTGCTCTTAACACGGGTTACCCTATTTCCTCCTCCTATCACCTGCTCAAGGGACTTTGAGCTCACTTTAATGTCTAAGTGATTCGATTACCGCTCTAACATAACTATGGTCAACGACGTCACGCATGAATGGGACTCTTGGTTCTCATAACCCCTATCTATGCTATTCTTTTGGTCCTTGTCAATGAAAGAGCAATTTGCCTTTCACTTTTTCTCTGCACTTTGGTCACATTCACCCTCATCACTTGTCAATCGACTCAGCTCAACTCTCTTTTCAGACCATCAACATGACCTCGCCTATTCACCCTAGTTTCTATGGACACCAATACACATAGAAACTATCGACCCATTGCAATTTATGTTCAGCATAAACCAATACTTGCTGAAGCATAAATAGACCTCAATTCATTTTTAGCATACATCCATCACGAATATGGAATATTGCTAGGGATGAAAAACCCATCAACCAATGTTGCAGAATACACCATTTGGAAAAGGCTGCAACATCTTTTTTCCTCCTCATTTCATCATAACCATGACCAATCTATCAACCATTTTAACCACCTGTCTACTACTCGGACCCTTTGTCTGAACTACATTGGTCTGAGGCCCTTCCACAGGGGCTATGTAGGTAGCACTCAGATGACACGACCGTCTTCTGGGGTTAGCTCGACCATTCTCATTTGTTCGTCTCTCTGATGGACAAACCTTCTTGCCTTCTTTTAACCATAACCTTGCCCTTCACCACGACCCATTTCCATCCCTTTGACCCTTCCTCCCTTCTAGGGAGAACTACATCGGCCTGAGGCCCTCTTACCAGGGCTATGTAGGCAGCACTCAGTTGACATGGGGTCTTTTGGGGTTAGCTCGGCCACATCCTTTTGTCCATTCATCCATCCATCGACCACCAACCATTGGAGATCATGCCTATCTCCTCCGACCTCGACCACTTCCAAGACGTTGTTGCCTTGGTTGTTTTTGCATGTATGCTACCTCATGACTGGTTAGCAGAATTGTGTGCAGACCTTTTCGGACCCTCACAAGTATAGGATCACGAGCCGGTTGATCCGCCCTACTTATGCCTTTTTCATGTTTTTAGGAGCACTTCTTGAGCCCAGGATACCTAGAACACGATGACCATTTGGAGCTTCAGCTTAGATTGAGTGACCTGATCAGCAGATGACTAAATGCTGGGGCCCAGTTACTTCAATTTTGGCACTCCTTGACCCTTGACCTGCGACACTTTGGCCTGACCATCTCGTGCAGTGGTATGCACGCAATCACGACTTTTGCAGCGTTCACCCTCACCCCTTTTTCATCCACTCTTTGTCAAATCAGCACCCAATTCCCGGTTCCCTTCCCTCGCCTCCTGCTTTGAGGGGGAATACCTTATCCCTCACCTGGGGCAATCACTCCTATTTTTGTCTTGCAGTTCATCCAGAACAACCAACAAGACAAAAAGGGGCAAATGTAGACACCGAAATCATGTCGACTCCCCTGGTCATTCCCCGTCTTATTCTTCTTCGCCTATTTAACCCTTGTCGATCACTTGTTCCACCAACCTTGACCCTGGCAGCATGTAAAAATGAGCACAGAGCTAAAGCTAGACTCTATCCCCATTATGCATCTACCGACGATGGTCTTTACCCGGCTGATGTCACCGACGTCGGTCACTTATCGGCCGACGTCGGCAATCCTGCCGACGTCGGTCACCTTGCCGTTATCCATTACCAGTTACCATTCAGTTTCCTGAACGGTTGTCAAACCGTCTCTGGAACCATCTCTTGCCTTCATCAACATCTACCAACCATTCGAGAGGCTATCCTGAATGCTATTCAACCATTTTTCTGATCAATCAAAACCCGAGCAATCATTCAATCAACCTGCGAACTCCGACATCAACACTCTCACGATCAACACTCTCGGCATCAACCCACTCTCGGCATCAACCAATCTGCATTCAATCTGGCACTGCACAGACAACTTCAACTATGGCTTTCATCGCGTCTTCTGGCAGGTAAGTATTTACTCTATTTGTTTTATTTCTTCTTGGTTATTATTTGTTCATTATTTCTGTCATCCTAAATCTTCAAAATCACAGACCCAGCATCTCTCATTTATATCCCTGCCTCCGTCCAGACTAAAACCCTCAGACCCTGTCCTGACTCTCTCAGACCTTGACCAGACCCTGTCCTGACTCTCTCAGACCTTGTCTTTTATCAGACCCTGTTCAGACTCTGTCTAGAACCTGTCCCGATTCTCTCAGACCCTGTCTCGACCCTATTCAGACTCTGTCTAGAACCTGCCCCTACCGACGCCGATCACTACCCCGACCGACGACGGCACCTCAACCGACGTCGGCACCCTCCCTAACCGATTCCAGCACCACAGAGACCGACGCCGGTGACTGTGCAGAACAGTACTGCATATCAGGTATGCACTTTTATTTTCTGTCATTTATTTCTGTCATTATTATCTACTTTCGTCCAATATTTTGCTTTTTTATCAGTGGGTTGATATCCTTCTAGGAAGTCTTCATACTTCCAGGATCGGGCGTTCGCCTGATAGCCCACCATATCTTTGACTAACGTTTTTCCGTATTTTAGCCTTTTCTTCGCAGGTGTCATTCCTCCACAGCCAAAGAGGAGAATCTTCCAACGTCTGATTTCGGTGCGCACGACTTTATCAGGTACTTCTAGCCTTGACCATTTCTTTTAGTTTATTTATTCTTCTTTGAATGTAGAAAGCAATTTTGCATAGAAACAAATATCTAAGACATTTTTAAAACCTACTTCATGCCCCTAAATTCTTGAACACCATGGAAACCTATTGGATCCTTCACTTGTAGTTCTAGACCTATTTCTATGCCTTTTCCTCAAAATCACCAAATTCACCTTAAATATTCCTTAAAGTGTTTCAAAATATTGAAAGTGACATGTAATAGGGTCATGAGGTTTGTCTTCTTCTCTAACAATTTGATTACTCACTCAACCAAAACTCTACTTAGCTTCTAACACCACATCGAGACTTCCCAAAATACTGCACTACATCATCAAATCAAGACCACATAGGGACTAGTCATGGGGGTAGAAGGTTATAAAGGGTCTAAGGGAGTGGCATGATATATTTAGGCAAAATATTTATATGTAGGAAAATTTTGACCAACATTTCTAGTGACCTCCTAGGATTGCATGCCTTCTATGCAACATATTAGTTACCTTATTTGATCCATTGGGCATACAGGGTCATAAATATTTTCTTCCCAATTGATATGAAAATGTTACAATGCTATCCATTTATTAAAAGCCTCATCTTAAAGCAATAAGGACAACAAGAAACAAAAAAAACAATGTTTCGAAGGCACTTAGGGAAGGGAAACACACAAATGAAAAAGATGTGCACAAGGCACTTAGAGGAAAAACAAATCTAGTATATTATGTACAAGGATAAAACTTAAAATTACCTCCCTCCTAGGTCAAATGGGAAACATTTAGCATCATTCACTTTTAATGGATTAAGATGAAAAATACATTGTTTCTGAGGCACCAAAACTAGTGAACCAAGCTGTTGGATTGTCAATCCTTTTGACATGTTCTCCAATAGATGAAATGGACAAACATGTCTCTAATGTAGACAAAATCCCTCATTGGTTCTAGATTTACTTAATTCTGGTCTTTATCTTTGGGAAAGCTCTCAAATCTCACTTCATGATGGGTTATAGGAATACATGTGAAATCTTCACTTGATGACTCTTTTATATGTAAAGGTTGACTATCTAGGCTTAGGCAAAAGAGTTTTAGTTCATCCCAAAAGGTAGTTACCTCTTGGTAAATTGTAAGAGAGATAGTCCTAACGTCACCAAGATCTAATATATGGAAGATAGATTGGTCTTCTTCCTCTATATATAAGGGAGGATCATCATTGTAAGCAAGGTCTAAATCATCATGATTTTGAGGCTCTTCATTGGTATGTTTCTCAAACTATATCACTTAAGTACTTGAGATGTATCCTTCATAAACCTCACTTAATATTTCATCTTGTTTTTAAACTAAAAGTGAGGGTTGATTTGACCATCCAAGTTCTAAAACATCACACTTATATTCCTCTAGTTCTAACATATTAGGGTTATCTCTAATTGACACCTCATTTTGAATGGTAATAACCTCTCATACCTATTTTTAATCTTATTTTTCATTTACGAAGAATATACATTCAACATTCCATAAAAGGTCTCCCTCACTCTTAGCTTGAGCATTTTCCTCATTAGGCTTAAATCCATGCCAAGAAGGCTAGTCCAAACTTGATTTTTCCTCCTCTAGATTAAGTGGGTTAGTTATCAATATTAATTCCTCATACACACTTAACTCATCTTCTCAAGACTCATTTGAGACTATAATCTCTTCCTCTATCCTTTTTAAAATAGGTTCTTTCTCTAAGAGGGAGATGGTGGGAGGGTGAAAAAGTTTACCTTGCTTGTAGCTTAAGAGAGTTTCCTTCATAACAAGTACCTTGAGAAGTCTCTTTGGTGGCTCTTGAGGAAAGGAGAGAGAGTTTCAAAAATATTTTAGAGCAAGTGCATTGATCTAAGATATGGTTTCTTGATTCACCTTTTGAAAAACCAACTCCCCCTCCTTCAAGACTACTTCATGGATTACCTCAACTAGAACCTCCTCTTTCTTCTCAATGTTTTCCTTGACTAATTTCCATTAGGGTAATGTATAGGGTATAAACACCTTATCTTCTTTTTGAATGGGCATAGGAGAGGGTGACTTCACAAGAGAGGGCATGACATAGTCAAGGTCAAAGGTGTAAGAGCAGATCCATGGTGGGATGGATTCATGTTCTTTAGCTAAATGGTTTCATTTAATCTCTATATAATATGTCTTTTTTTATAAATGGAAATGGTGGGAGGACAAGAATTTCCACTTGGTGGAGTAGGAATATAAGGAATGGGTAAACTGATTTATTTTTATTGGATATGTTCTCTTTCCAAAAGCTATAAAAATTATTCAATGGATAGTACCCACTCCTTAATCTTTTGCTTCTTAACATGTAGATAGTTACCTTATTCAATGGATGTCCACACACTCCAAAACTTATGAAATAATATCCTTATCCCCTCCATGGCATGAATGGAAAATTCTTGTTCAAGTCCAACCTCCTTATTAATTTTCATGATTGTTCTCCCTTAGTCTAGTATTGCTTCTCTATTTCTTGACAAGGATAGACCCTAACAAGGTTGACTAGGGGGGCTAATTTGAAACTCTTGGAGGCTAAGCTTGATGATATTGGAGAGGAGAGGACATATAGGAATGATTTCACTAAACTTTCTAATCCTCAAAAGATATCAACACATTCTCTAAGATTTGGACCATGTTTCTCAAACACACCTTGTTCTCTCTCTCACAAACTACCCATTATTCATCCTCATAAACTAACCACCTATTATTGACCAATTGAAGATAATTCCTTGACTCTTGTATAAAATGAATAGATATGATTGAATAAATTTCTAAACCCCTACCAATCTCCCTTATTAACTTAGTATAATTTAATAATGCTCTCTTAAATCCTAACAAGGATGTAATAGGGTAAATATAGTCTTGATAAGGGAAATTAGAGGATGGATTTGAATGTAGAAGAGGATTTTCTTTGTCATACCAGGGGTGGGAGGGGAAAATGCCATTATATGGTTGATATATTGTTTGAGGTTTACTTGGGGGGAGCACATAAACATTATTAGCTTGTTAAGTGTGATGTTGAGGTAGAGAATGAGCATATTAATCAAAATATGGTTAATTATACATACCAAATAATGATGATTAGGAACTTGAGATACTTATACCAATTGATAAATATTTGGAGTCTCCATTGGTGTTTACACAGATGCCTCTAAAGGCTGATTAGATGAAGAGTACACCAAAACTCTTCACTCAGTGAACAATGTAGTCCTATCGGGCATGTCAAAAACTATTGTATCATAGAATTTCACCCTTGTGGGAGATTTTTTTAAGATCTCTCACTCCTAGCTACAATATTAGAGCAACCTTAGGTAATGCTTATGCTTCAGTGAGGACAAACCTCTGGATAAGGCTCCCTTCCTCTTGGAAGATCACCTAAATTAATACTTTTGCTTATAAAATGGATATAGAGGTAATAAGATGTCTAAAAACACTAAAAGGGTGATACACCAAATTTATTGGCACTCACATAAGTATGAAATAAACACTAATTCAACATAAGATAATTATTTCTCACATAGTCTCACAAACTGTCTAATTTGCGTAATTGTTTCATAAACTAGACTCACTAAACAATACATGAAGCAAAAGAGTAATTTTGAAATCAACACCAAGAATATATTAATGGAAGAAATATTTCAAGTTTAGACCTTAAATTAACTTGAAAACACCTAAAAATAGTCAAGAAAGAAGGATAATGGACATGAAATAATAATTCTTCACAAAGACATCATGTAAAAGCTTGCTAAACATAATTTAGAGACAAGAAATAGGTGAAAAAATGATATTTATTGATTGAAAAGGTATTTCTTACAAATTTTTATAGGGTTTTTCCTCATCAAATGAGATTATCTTTCAAAAATGGGGGAGAAATGGGAGATATAGGAGAAAAGGGGAAGAGAGAGAAGAGGTAAGTAAACAAAATTCAATAAATGAGACACATCCACGCTCCATGGATTCTCACCTGCATTTAATTAGAATAAATCCTTCCTCAACATATTAACCTTTATTAGCCTAAATAATCTTCAAGCCCTCTCATTGGCTTAGAAACACACTAAAAGACAAGAACTTATTGAGGATGATGATGTCATGATCCACCAAGAAGGAAAAGTCTCCAAAGACTTTGAAACTTAAATGAATTCTAAAATTGTCCTTCTCAACCTCCAAACTCTCCTATTTGGACTTATATGCCCCCCTCCACTTACTCTTCTAGAAGATGTTGGGAAAAAGTTATTTGACCTTGGAAAATGATGTTAACTAACCATGGAGGTTAAGTTTCATGTTTGATTTTAAAGGATAAATTATATTTTAAATTTGAATTTTCTCCTCCAACCTGAAATAAACTCCATGATACCTTTAACTCTTATATACCCTATTGATGTAGGTCACAAGCTTGAGCCACCCTCAACCAGCTACCTTAAAAATTACTCTCAAGGCCATTTGGCATCCTAATGACCACTTTTGGACCTACATAAGACTTATAGACATACATTTCATGTGTATGAGGAATAAAATGAATATATTTAAAACATTTAATGCCTACAATAATGGTGGAAATCACCATTAAACCTACAACAATCTACAAAATATCAAAAAACTAGGTTTTTGACCATTTAACTCAACAAGGCACCATATAAACTCTTGTGAAGAGTTTAAAGTTCCATATAATGATTTTTTATGTCTCATTATACCTCTTACATGGCTTTAATCCATTTCTCTCTTTGAAAACTTGAAACAGTAAGTAATTTTGAGGCATTTTAGGCTTCCTAGGCACCCAAACGTGCCATATTCTTTTGTAAAATAGGTTTTTCATGAACTAAATGGAGTCCTTTACACATTAAAAGTGGGTTCCAAGGAATTATAGGACATTTTATGGATCTATGAGTCTAAAAATCCAAAATTGGTCAAAAACTTCCTTTGCAAGCTCAAGTAAGCTCACCTTCAAGATGATTATTCATATAATGAAGACACCCATTACACCACTTATTTACATGGATATATATCAAATATACCCCTTCAAAATCCTTGAATATATTGGTCTCCCATGAGGAAGGCATGAAAAGATACACACATAAAGATGATTATTTATAGAGTTTGGAAGCATTCTAGACATGTTTACACTCTTAATGATTGTTCATAAAAATAAAGACCTTAACCAACCTAAATCCATAATTAATTTCAATTAAATATGGGTACTTAAAACATACTATTATTTCTTTTCCCAACTCTTTATGGTATGAAATAAATGAGCATTTGAAGATGGGCTAAAACTTGGTGTCTTAAGCCTAAAAAGGTCAATTTTCTCCAAAGGAAAAATTTGACCTTTACAATAATATTATTTTATTTAAAACATATTAATGGATCCAAAAACTTCTCATAACACCTTTACAAATGATCAAAACCCCTTTTATGCTTTTGAGATTGCCTGTGGGGTTTTGAGCTTACCTATGGGATTTGTATGATGTTTTGAGTGTGAATAATATTTAAATGTGTTTAAGAGTATTAAAACCATATTAAAATGTTTTAAAAACACTCAAATAATATTTTAACCTTAAACCACACCTTAAAACTCTAAAAAGTATGGCTTCATGAATAGTGACCATTATGAGAAATAAGGGGATTGTGACAAAATAGAGAGCACTTACACTTATAATATGACCCTCCAAATATTATTTATGGATATAATATTTAATTATTACCAATTTTACCAAATTTAAAGTCTTTTATATGTTTACTTTGTCTTATAGACCTTTTTTTACCAAAATTTACCTTGAGCTACCTACATGCTTCTTTCATGCCAAAAACTTGTATTTATTCAAATATTTGCATGAAAAACCTAAATTTTGTCACTTATATAGGATAATATAGGTTTAAAAAATCATATTATACCTTTTTAATACCTCTCCAAATCCTAAATTGCTTCTTAGCATCCAGAATTGACAAAAAATAATTTGGTCTCCAATGGCTACCTTTTTTACTACAAGGGGCCTTTATCAAAATAGTGGGTACTTAAAATATTTATATGAAATTTATTATGGTATTTTATTATTAAATAGGTCATTTATACCATTTTTACCAAAAAAAAATATTTTAAACAACCTTTACATGCCCTAAAATAACCAATTCCTCCCAAGCATGCTCTAATGTTGACTATGATTTGACATAGGGTTGACTATACAAAAATATTGAATAGTTAACATTGTAAAAAACCTAAAATATATGTTTAATTATTATAATATGTCATAATTATCCTCTCCACCACATTTCATGATTGGATCCTGCATATTTTGGCCTGTAGGCCCATTTTAGCAAAATCTAGTGATGTGTGCCTCTTTGGTCAAATTTCACAAATGATTTTTCTTCCTTTTTTTTCTTTGGTTTGTTTCTTATCATGATTATTTTTCTTATAAAATATCATTTAACCTCTCATTTAATTATTCCACTCTTCATTCTCTTGCCTTTACCTTCATGCAACTCATGTTACCTTGTGTCGCTTCAAGCTCCTCAAGGGAAATCCATGGATGCATGTGTGTTCAGTGATGTAGGTGATGAAAATGATGATTTGGGTTGATTTTAAAATTTTATTAAGATTTTTATCTATGATAAATGATTATGATAAACTCTCTTCCTCTTTTAAGACACTTATTTGAACATTGAAGCCTTGTAGAGCACCCTCATACTATCAATGCCAATCTTGAAAAAGAGTCTATGTATGAGAAGGTTGTAGATGGAGATCATGAAGTGACATTTAATTTTACAACATGATTTTGTGAACCTATCCATATTTATAATTATATTATTCCATCATGTTGTCTTGATACATTCTCTTACATTGAATGTAAAAGCTTCTTTATAGGGCATTTGTCCTTAACTAGCATACTAGTCCATAGATAAGCCTTTAGCCCTCATGTGGTTGTAGTTGATCATTAGATATACTCATTTAAAATTTAAAATTTCCTTTTTTATATCACACTCTTCATGATATTTCCAATCTAAAATATCATTTATGTCTTTTGGATCAAAAGGCTTCCTTGAACCTTGGGAGTGCCTTAAGACTAGCAAATAGGACTTTTTGAAGTGGCACAGGCCTATAAGGTCTTTGTGAGAACTGTAGGTCTCCATGATAGGATCTTAAATGCTTAAATATGGTTTTATAGCATGATTTAACTCATAACATAGACAAATACTAAACCGCTACTTACACATCCTTATTCAAACTTTCATAGCATGAGATCAACCTCAAAAGGGGAATATTCTTATCATATTGTTGTAGAGTATACTTGTAAGATATGATATTATTTAAGTACTTTAAAAATCCTAAATTATACCTTGAGATAATTCATAATTTTATTTTAAAACTTTAATTATTATTCATGTTTTTGGAAGGTCACAACTAGCCTCCTTGAACCACAAAAGGGGGAAAAAGACATGTCTGTTATAAGACTATTGTAGGTTTCTTTTCTAAGTATACATGTAGGTATTGATATAACATCATACCCAACTCTTCCACCCTTCTTGATCACCTTTGAACCATTGATGTCCTCTTCACCCTTGTAGGACTACTTACCATACATATGCATGTCCTTGCATTAAAACTTTTGGTTGTGGAGTTATTTTGAGGTTTAAATCCTATAGAAGTCACTAAAACTAGCAGTGAACAATTTCACTATTTGGAATCCTTCAAAATCTATGCTATTCTAATCACACACCCATTCATTTTTTCATGGATCTTCCCCTATGATATGGATTCAATATGGAACACTTAGGATTCCTCTAAACATCTTGCTCGACTATATTTGACATCATAAAAAAGGGCTAGGACCTCTATTTTGGTGTTTTATGGAACTTGTCCCTAAATTGAGTTTCTCAATTTTGATCATGCCTTCTTGACTGTATGTCTATGTTTAAGGTTTATATATGTATAAATTTGGTGTAAAAATAATCTTCTTATTTTTTTCCATGAATATCTCACCCTTTTAATTCTAAGAAGCCAACTCTTTCACTAGTTTTCCACTAGGCAATTCACTTAGGTCTCAAAGGCCAAATCTTGATTTATGTTTCAATAATCCAATATCAATGCATGCATGGTCTTATATTATCACATCACCCCTAGTATGAACCCTTTAAAGTGTCCAAACACAATTAAACATTCATTTATACCTTTTGATATTTTAATGACCTTATGAGGCTTATGGCCTTTTCTTTTCCATTTATCCTTGGTTTGGTCAAAATAGGTACTATTTTTGATATATAATCATCTTTTCATACTTTATCTACCTATTTTGAAGTGTGTTTCAAGTTTCATGGTCATATTCCTCTACAAAACCATACCTCCTTCATTAGGATCCCCTTATTTAGGTCTAATTAGCCCTTAATCACACCCTATGTCTATAAACCATATAATATAGCCTATAATCAAACCAAAACCTCTTTAATCACTTATATCACCTTAAAATACATCAGATTACAAAATTTTGGAAAATTAAGAGGGTTAAAACTCTTGGAATCAATAAAGCCCTAGCTTAGGGTTTCTCTCATACTCTTTCTAAGAATCTATTTTAGATTGTGGGGTTAAAATGAGTTATAGGACTCACCTATATATATTTTTAAATCTATTTGATATGTATAAATGTGTCAGACCTTGAATATTTGGGGGAAAAAAAAAGAAAAACATCACCAAGTTCTCAAAGAAAAAATGCCAGTTTACTGCCCTATTTTTGATTTGACAATCATTCCTAAGTTATAGGGGTGAACTAGGGAAAATAAGAGAGTTTTATGTATTTCACTATTTCCACAAACTATACTCCAAATTTTAGGTCCCAATTCTCAAGGAAAGTTTTGCTATTACACCCTCTTATTCTGGCACTCTAGGCCTAGAAAACTAAAAAATGGATTTTTTGTCCTTTATATGTATGAAAACTCTTGGGACATGTTTGATTGACCTTAGTTAAGATAACCTTATTTCCAATTCCATTTAAAACATGTACATATGCCTTACATTGATATATTGGCATGTTAAGTTATTTTGAGGTTCAAAACCTATAGACAACATTAACATACTTCAGTGAACAAAAGTCAATATTGGAGGCTCTCAAACTCTTATTTCTCTTGGTTACACATCCTCTTCCTTTTGTCAATTTTATACCACCATGTGAAGGATATAATATGGATTAACCTATGTTAACAAAAAATATTTGTAACATTGTTCCATGACATCAACAAAAGTGCTTGGTGCTCTATTTTGGAAATTTTAAGGATTTTGTCCCTGAAACTCAAATTCTCAACTTTGATCATGACTCTTGAGCATGCCAAATAATCCAATTCTTTTATTGTGACCACCAATATATCTCAAAACACTAAAATCCTCATGGAGATCTCAAAACATGTCATACAATATTATCATATATATGTGGGCCATATGTAGATGCTCATCTAATGTGTATGACTATGTGTATATGAGAACTTGTCTCCACATGATATCTATTCCATTTGGGGGATTATATTGTTTTTTATGCTATGATAATGTGTTTAAACCCTTTATAACTCTTCATAAAATATCTATGAAACTCTTCAAAACCTTACATACCTCACTCATTTGACTGTGTATAGAAATGTAGAATATGATTATTTAGCCTACCAAGGATTTGATGAACCACTAAGGATTGGGGAGAAATATCACTTGTGTTTTTTTTATGTTTCATAATTATGAGGATATACATTATCCTTCAAACATAGGTTCTGCTCTAAAATTGATTAAATGGCCATTTCACAAAGATAATAAGGAAAATAGGTTTTATACCATAAGTACCTTCCTAGAAGGATTTAGATGATGAAAAAAAATTTAATAGGTCTTATTTGAACCTAAAAAAACACCCATAAAATCATTATTTCTCATTAAATTCTTAAGTGAAGAAACAAGGAGAAACGTAGACCCTGTTTACATGAGCAGGCCATCTAAACACCCCTAAACTATTAGTAATTATTCATAAATATGGGGAGATGAACTAGACAAAAAATTACACAAAGTGGAAGGAAATTATGGTCCTATCATTGAATAAAAAATTATGTCCCAACTCTCTCTCCTAACCATACCGAGTGAAAACTTGAGGCTCTCCTAGAGTTATCTCAAACTGCCAAAAATGGTTTTTTCTTAGCATGAAGAAACAGAGGTTTACCTATAAAATATAACACTTTTGAAATATTTTTTATGATTTAAATTACCTTTCCTTCCTATTTTAAACCTTATAAAAATTTTGGACCTCCATTAATGGCAGAAAAACCTATCTCATGCCTATTTTACAACCAAAATTTCTCCCTTACCTCTATTGGTTCTTATGATAGAATATAATTTTAGAGGCCTATAATAAGATATTAGTTATAACATAAATTATTTCATATTATATTTTAGTCCTTACATTAATAAAAATCTTTAAAAAATTATTTTGCCAAAGCTCCAAAATGCATTCTTTTGCTCCCAAACTCCTCTCCTCCACTCTGAATGACTTAAAATTACCTTGAACATATCTAAAAGGGTAAAAAACACCATAATCATGTGGGATTAAGTCAAAACCAATTTTAATTCCTCAAAAAGTTGTATTTTCACTTGAAAAAACTATTTTGAGGACTCTTAAGTCATCCAATGCACTTTTGGGGTTCTTTTGGGCATAATAACTTCTCTAAGCCTTATTTTTTTATCATTAGAATCTATGAGACTTTGTGTAAACCCCCTTCATTTCCATAAATGCTAAAAACACCATGGAAACTAGTTGGATCTTTCACTTGTAGTTCTAGACCTATTTCGAGGCCTTTTCCTCAAAATCACCAAATTCACCTTAAAGCTTGATTAAAGTGTTTCAATAGTTTACAAGTGACATGTGATAGGGTCATGAGTTTTGTCTTTTCCTCTCACCATTGGATCACTCACTAAATATAACTATGCTTAGATTTTCTCACCACACCAAGACTTCCTACAATTTTTCACTACATCATCAAATCAAGACCATAAAGGGACTAGTCATGGGGGTAAAAGGTTACTAAAAAGTCTAACAGAATGGCCTGATCCATCTAGGCAAAAAAATTATGTAGGAAATTTTTGACCAACAAGCACAACCACTATAATTGATAAGACTACACTTCCTCCAAATTGATAGAAGAGCACATTCTTTGTGTAACCTTTACCTCCACTTAAAATGGTCAAACAAGTCTCCTAAATTTTCTATAATATTCTTTCTTCTCTTTTTCATCTACTCCTTCTTCCCCTCTAGCATCTCAAGTAAGTTAACCTCCATACATTACCACCAGTGAGGGGAATTCCTTTCAAACACTTTTTACCATAACATTTTACATTCCATCCACACTTTCTTCTATTATTGTTGTTACACCCTCCATTCCTTCTCCACCACTAACATTAGTAGTTATTATTATTATGTCTCCTTTAATTGCTTCATCATCTCATTCACTGTTTATTTTCCCCATATTCACCTAACAAAGGAGATCCAAAGTCCTTCCAGTCTCCTCCAACACTCAACAATTATAATAAATACCAACATTTGGTCTAACTAGTGTATAAGAATCCATTGATGAGGAAAGAAAAGAAGAAGAGGATCATGGACATGTGATATCCCTAGTGGATTGTTTAATAGATGAAGAGGAATAAGATGTAAAAATTATGAATGGATTAGAGATTATATTTGGTCAGGAGAGATTTCCAAATGATGAAGATGAAAAATTAAAAAAGGCTAAAATATTAAACTTGGGAAGCCTTTAAAAAGAAGAAACTCTAGTTGGATCCCTAGACCATCAAGTCTTCACTAAAGAACAAATGATGAATATAAATAAGGTAGTTTCTTATATTATTTATTCTATCACTATTTTAGATACACAAGCTATATATTTGATTCTAGCCATTCCAATGCCATCATTGTCTAGCTTAGTTGATTCTTCCATTATTTTAACATCAACACAAATAAAGACTTCAAATAAAAGTGTCAATTTTGAGAATGTTGTTTTCGTCTCCATTTTTAATCTTAAAAATCCACTAGTCCCCTAGAAACCTTCATTTCAATTAGACATACCCATGCCAAAATCCTCATCTATACAATAATCCACCATAATAGTTGAAAAAACACTAGGCTTGACTAAATATATGGCTAAGGTAACCCCACAAAGAAAATTCTTACCATGGGAGAGAATTATTTATCCACCACTACAATTTTCAATTCAAGTAAGTTCTTCATTATCATTTCCTATAATAACTCCTCCTCTAATGATTCCTCCACCCTCTACTTGTAAAGACCCAAATCCTACAAAATAAGGGGAAATTTATTATTCCCAAATAGGTTAAAGAGATTCAAGGTAAAAGGGATGAGAGATAGAATCTAGACATCATTGAATTACCTAGAGTCTTCACTCAATTTGATAAATAGAGTGGTACCATTCAAAGAGTGAGGAATGAGAAGGTGTTGAATATAGATACAAGGGAATAAATTGAGTTTAAACAAATGGAAAATTTGTTTCCCTTAGCTAAGAAATCTAAAAGGGATCCCAATGGTCCAACTAAATATATATAATATTTATTTTATTATGTGCATTCAACTATATAAGTGATGAAATAAATGTACAAGATAATAGAGGAGGTACAAAGGACATTACTACATAGACAAATTATTCATGTCCCTCATGAAACTATTGACAACATACAAAGTATAGCCACCATGTTATATAATATTTTGAATATTTTTTGAGTTTATAGAGGAAATGTCCAATCTAAAAGGACAAAGTTACTCAAAAATATGTCACTAGTTAAAATAATATGAGAAAAACCTCACCTTTTTGGTCCAGTGTTCCAAGAGTAGTGCATTCAACCTATTGAACCTAATATCTAGCCAAGATGTAACATGGGCTCTTAGCTATGTAATTACCAAAATGGATGGTACCCTTAAATAACATGCATAGATGAAGGCATTAATAGGACATTTTATGAATCATGAGAATGAGGCCTTGGTAATTTTGAAGGATATGAGGGTCACTGATGTGATAACCTCTTCTTGAGAGTTAGTCAATAGGCCAATTTTTGAAACGCTCCTTAAATTAGTTGAAAATATATTTAAGGAGGAAGCCAAAGGAATAATGTACAATAATAATAATGATATTTTTCACCTAATAATTTTTTTTAGGGATAGAGTGACAAGATAGATACCCTTAGAGCTAAGTTTAAGATCTCATAAGTAGAACATACAAGGCTGATGGGTGAAGCCATCAAAATATTTAAACCTTCCTTACTTAGTTTTAACATTATTAACAAAAAATTTAAAGAATCACATACATTATTTAAGAAACTCAAATCTAAATAAGGAGGTTTAGGGTTAGTCCCAAGCATGCAGTCAATTGTTAGTGCTACCACATTGACAAAAAATTCCTAATTTCTAGATATGTAGTCATGTATACTCTAAGTGGGCCATTTTTGATTCCTTAAGGAACTAAATTGGTCACTTCAATTTTAAAATTTATCACTCAACTGTATTCATTTTTTTTTGGTGACACATCATAACCCATATAAATATAAATATGTATCTGCATGTTTTGTCTAAGTTGTAATGTTGGTTCGTAATTTATTTTTCATATATGTATTATATTTTTAGTCTAGGAATTCTATTATGGAAAAAACTTTTTACATGCATGATTTACATGGTTTTGACACACAATTATATTTATAGAGATTAAAATTTAGACTTTTTGTAGAGGATGAGGCCTTTCCCTCCCCAGTCCTATATATATTTGTATCCTCCCTATCACATAGGGAGGAGAATTTTAGATATTAAGATTAATAGTAAATTTTATGGATTATTCTATAGTTATTCTTGATGTGAAAATATGTTTCTTCTCCAAACCTATGAATATTGTAATAATTTTTATCATTCTATTAGATTAGTTTCTTGGTTGAACATGAGTTATATTTTCAATACAATTATTCATATTATGTTTTTGCTAATTTGAATGCTTTTTTGTATTAATCATAATCCCCCTTGTATATTTGTAAATGCAATCTTATAAATGCAACAACCTTTGATTATATATGCTTGAGTTTATTATATTATTTTTTACATAGACTCATAACTATTATTTATTTTTGGTGTGATCATATTAGCTTTCATCAAACATTGGTTCCTAATTAATTATCAAACCCCTAGTTCAAGAGTTAGCTTAGAAAGGTTTCATCTTGTTTGGTCCACATGATTTCTTTTCTACCTTACCTTTCCTTATTTTTGAGTTTATTTTGGTTATACCCACCTTATATTAGATCCATCATCTATCCACCAATATCAAGTATATTTATATTCATCCATAGTTGAACCATCCATGCTAAACAAATGCTCCACTCACTACTATTCCACCAACAAGATATTTAAAACCCCAATACCTTGTAACTTATGCCTTAGAGTGAATTTATTTCACTAATCTTGAAATATTAGAGGCTAACTCATAAGTTTCCCAAGTGTGCATAAAACCCACCTCAAAAAGAAGTATTTATTACTATAATGAGGGATTAAAAATTTGCCTCTATTTCTTTGAAAAAAATCACTTGAGTTATATTGGATATACTCAAAATATTAAAAAGGTATACTTCAAACACTATCTTTTTACACCCACCTTTATAAATCCATAAAAAAAAATTAGGTATGATAAAGTTATCAAGAGAAGAGCATGGGATTAATCATATTCTCCAAATAGATGACCTTGTTTTCCTCTATAACCAATGGCCAAAACATGGCTAGCTGGTTCTACCATAAAAATCATTAGAGATGTGCATGACCTACCCAAAAACTCTAAAAATTATCTGCCTTCCTTTTATCCCTTGAGAGTTTTGACTACCTAATAACATATCAAGGATTTTAAAACTACTTTATGAATATTGAATGTAACCGATAAAGACATAGAATGCAAACTCTTTCCCTTTAAATTTAAATATTCTACCTATGGTTGGTTTCTTAATATCTTAGTAGATTTAATTAAATGTGGATGAATGTCAAATCAAATTTTCAACACATTTTAGATAAGTCACTAGTGTAAGTGTTGTATACCAACACTTTTCAAGCTTGAGAAAAGAATTGAATGAACCAATCTAGGCCTTCAATGTTATATTTCAAAAGATGTACACTAAACTTTAAATTACTTATTACTTTAATGAATCATTACCCCTTGAAATTTATAAGAACACCTTATACCCCATGACTAATGTATTTTTATGTAGAGATGTTAGTGTTGATTTGATATATTTATCTTATAATGAAACTATCAGCATTGATAAACAATTAAATCCCTAATTATAATCATTTTCCCCACTTAACCTTGGTTAAGTATTTCTAGCCTTTAGTCCAATTCCAAACACAAATCAAAATGTTATAACATAAAATTAGAACTATGTGTACACCCATTTGCCTTTGCCCATTCTCCACCTAATAAACACCTTAGTTTATTAAATAATTATATGCCTACATCTAATCACAAATATATATTCAATATTTGATACCTATTAATATTAATACTACACATGGTACTACTTTTGACTTCAAAAAAATAAAACTAGAATCTACTCAATGGATTGTAAAAAATTAAGTAATGAATTTATGAACATGTAAAAGTGCATAGGGAACACTGGTGGATAGAATACTAATTATATTTTTATATTATAGAGGTACAACATGCCTTTCATTAGGTATATAAATAATCCAAAGTAATAGACACCTAATAAGATGCCAGAGATAAATATCATGGAAACAATAATTCCTAATTGGTTCTAAGTTCATAGCATAGCAAAACATAGTGAGTTGGACTACATATAGTTTAGAACTACCTTAAATATATTTTAGAACGAAATGGATAGACAAGAAGGTTTTGAAAATCCAATAGAACCATATTCCTCTACTACTTTAGGGAATCCCAATATAACAATGGTCTTTGACATCTATGACCACCCATTCCTAGTAGAGGATGAGAATGAACTAGAGGATGATACTTATGAGATCCATGTTTTCTATTAGTTACATAGGAAAAATTATTATTTGATGAAGAAGCATCCTATTTACACTTCAACACCACTGAATAACAATGCTACCATTCTTCCAGATTTTAAGGCCAAAATTAATTTGTCTCTTCCCAAAATGGATGATCATTTGCAGAGTGTAGAGACATAATAGAGGAAGGTAAAATATTTTTGAGGACATGAAGAAGATCAAAGCCAACACTATCCTTCATGATATATTATACGCCATCAAGTAAATAATGATCCACACCATAGGGCCTAAGACTAAGATTGCTATGGTTATGTAGAGTGAATGCATAGTATAATATTCAAGTGGAATAAAAATCACATTCGATGAATCAAAATTCTTAACTTGTATTAAATGAAACTTATACTCATTAGTAGATAATATGGAAAATAATACATAGTATAATGTCAAAAATTTATGTATCAACTAGATGCACAAAGCAAGCCAAACAATGTTATGATTGTGTGTGATGGCATTAATATGGGTTTTATCTGAACTAGATGCATATGTTACATATATCGCATAATAATACAAGATCAATAATAAATACTTTTTTTAATCACCCTCCAAGGTAGGCATGGTAGTTGAGTTCCCCTTGGTAGTGATGGTCAGATGATTAATTTTATAATCATTCCCAAAAACCTCCCTTTGTTGGTAATAAAAATGAAAAGCATGATATTTGAATGCTAACATATAACTTAATGCTAGTTTTCCACCCATGCCATTGGATTATAGTGATAGGTGGTTGAGTTGAGTTGGAGACTAAGGAGTGCATGTAGGTATACCACCAAGTTACTATAAGGTGCATAGTCTATGATCTCATACAATTAGTACATAAAATTCTAATATTAATTGTAGGACTTAAACAAAAAGATGATAGCAAACTCTTAGTGGTGAAGTGCACATAGATGGAGGATTAGTTTGCGATACGTGTAGAGGAATAATTTAGGAATGTGTTTGGATATGTAGAGGCTAGCAAAAATAATTCACCCTTGCTTGAATATCAATAGTCTCCACTATGTTGGTGTACAATTAGGGAAACTACATTGAAAGTTGTTAAAGAGTGTACCACTTAGCTTGATTAGCATATTTCCCAACCTTGACTACTTGAAAAAGTTGATGTGTGTCATGATAGGTGCTTGTGTGGGTCATTTATATTATATTATATTTTTCTATAGGGTGTAAGTGTTTGATATCCAAATTAGAATGATGTTGTGTCACTATTGGCTCAAGAAGTAGTGGTGTGTAAGGCTTGAGAAGTTGCATGTTAAAAAGTGGGTACATGCCTAAGTATTGAGGAAGATAAAAGATGAATGAATTATCACTAGTTGCACATAGAATGGTGTAAGGACCATATCACATAGGCTTGATCATCTGGTGTGGACCTTTGAAGTAATCCTTCTAAAGTTATAACCAAACTTTATCACCAATTCAGAATGCATGAGGTGTGTGATGTGCATCGTGAAACTCATTGTATTTTATTGAGAGTGAGAGAGAATCTGCAAAAAAAATTGATGGATAAATTATATGTGTTGTATAAAATTATTAGCTTTTTCCACATCCCATTCCTATGTGCATGACTCAGTGTTATATGGTCCATGTTAACCAATTTTGACTTTTAGGTCAAAATAAGGCAACCCTAGTTTAAAAAATCACTTTTAGGAATATAAGGGGGTATAATATGTAGTCATAAGGTGTTTCATAGGTCAATTAACATTAATTGATGTTGTGTTATCTTTGGTTAAGCATTTTATAGTTCCATTTATCATTCTGAGTCATTTTGAGGGGTTTAAATAATGCATTTAATGCTTTGTATGGGTTTCTTGGGAAATTTACAAGTTAAAAAAGATGATTTCATGCCCCATGTGTCCTTGTAAGTCTTCATAAGATGAAATAATTGAAGAAATGGTAGGTTGTTCAGAGGAAAGGTAGTTTTCTTGGCTAAAGAAAGAGAAAAGGACACTTGTACAACTCATTGGGAAGTGTGACACTTGAAAAATGTGTAAATGTGACTCTTAAAATTCCCCAATATAAAATACATGTTTTTTTAGATCTAAAACTAACATTTCTTTCTCAAAACCATTTTGCTCCACTTTCACTCTCCTTGGTAGATTGAAGTGAGTTGAAAGTTTTTGCTTGGTATGGTTAACACAATAGTTTTAAGAAGAATTATTTTAGGTAAATATTATACATTCCTAGACCTTAAAATAAATATAATAATTTTTATAATTTGTTAAGTGTGCTTCATGAACCATCCCTTCAAAGTGGACTGTATAAAACTCCCTATCAAACTATGCACCCTCCAAGTTTTCCTTCATTATGAGCAAATTCATATAATTTTTTTTCTAAGATTACTCCCAAATATTTTTTTTACTCCATATCTAACATTACCCATGATTTTTTTTCAATTTGGAGTGGTTTTGACATGCCAGTCATCTCAATTTGCGAGAGGATGTAGTTTTTTGAGTTATGGGTAGTTTTCTATCACTTTCATGTTGTCATGTTTTGCAAGCAATTCCAAGGGGTAGTTTAAGTATCACATTTATGTTATTAATATTTTTTTTTTTTTTAATATTCACCTTTCATCTTCATTCTCTAAGGCATTCTCATGATTTTCAAAGCTCCATAACACCCAAGCAGTCACTTGATGCTCTTCATTGCTCTATCCCAAGTGTATAAAAGTGATTTTTAGGTTAGAAGAAGTGTTTTGAAGCTAAATTTAGGGTGTCCTTGATAAATTTAATGTTTTTAAGGTTTAAAATAAAAATTTAGTGGTCTTGAGTATGTTATTTAGCATGTTTTTTTCCCAAATCCACACCTTGCCTGTATTACTCAGTCTAATTGCATATACAGGAACCTTATGATGATGTCATGTGTTTTAATAACAATGGTGAAGCCTTCTTAGAGTTCTATCATGTGAAATAAATCATAAAAAACCTTCCAAATATACTAGACCACTAAATAATTTTTAAAATAGGTTCAAAGGCAAATGGTTGTTCATTCAAGGCTCTTAAAGGAGAAAAATAGAGTCCACAAGGGTTTTGGTGACAACTTAAAAATAGTTTGAAAACACTTATAGGGTGTAAAAATAGGTTAATTTCATATTATATAAATAAGGCAATAATCATACAAAGTTTAGAGAGAAAAAGAGGAAAGGAGACTAGTTTTTCAGAGACCCTAAGTAGCTCATAAAACCACTAAAATCAAATAATAATATCTATAGTCTTGAGTCCAAAAGGACCTTCCTTCAACCAAATTACAAAACCAAAATATGAATTCATGTAGAGTGTTTTAAAATGATTAAAAATTTTATGTTTTTTATATTAAAATTATCAAGGGTATGATGCATTGGGTTTCTTTCTCCCACACTCTCCTAGTCCATACACTCTATAGATGTTGACCTACAATAGTGTCTTAAGAGAAGAGATATCTTAGTCAAAGGAAGGGGTAAATTTTGAGTCCCAATGGAACATAATTCCCATTTTAAAAGTTAAATACTAATGGTATGACCTTATAATATGTTTCAAGGAAGTTTACCAGCATCGTGACTCAGTGGATAAGGCCATAGACACCTACAACCAACTGTAGTTGATTGAGACAGGGTAGACAGTCTTTTTTTGGTGATAAGATGATGTTAAGGTTCTTTAAAGGCAATATAGTTTAATAAATAATTTTTAAACAAATAAAAACTAATATAAATCCTACACACATATAACAAAAAATCTCATGATGTAAAGAAACTCATAATAGGGGTCAAAAAGGTAGGGGTTATTAAAGAGATATCTTAGTCCATGTAGGTAGTGAGCATGGAAAATAATGTTTTTGAGTTCATGATATTGTATAAAGGTAATGTAAAGGTTTATAACCTTTATTAATGACTTTATTTATTCAAAATAGACCATAATTTACCAATACCATCTTAGTTGAGGCTTGTGCACACCTACAGGTGTTAAAAATAGGGGTTCTCAGTCCTATAAGAAAATGAGCTCAGTTTGGTGAGCCTAGATGTAGTTAAGGCCAAATGAAAGATAAAACATAGTTTTTTAATTCATTATCACTCTCAATAATATTATAGTGACATAATATATTACCATGAAGGATAAGTAAGGTTACTAAGTCTCCATAAAACCCTGCATACATACCTATAGCCAACATTATCTAACTGAGATAAGAAGTGAACTAAGAGCATACAATTCTTGTGTTATAAGGGTATAGGTTTTATTTGAGTTAATTAATATTAATATATTGGTATATAATAATTATAAATAAGGTATTTTACATTGTGATTTATACCTAAAGATACACATGAACATCCACAAGGGTCATGCAAATAGGGTTTCTCTATTTTTCAAGGGAAACTCTGTTTAGTGAACTTCAAGTGCATGTGATATTTAAGGGAAGATAAACATGAAAAATAAATCCTATGAAAACCTTATAAAAACTAATATTATTTACATGAACCTCTTGATATGTGAATGGTAACTCATAGGTGGCTCTCATAAAGCAAAACACAGTCAAATTGTGCACAATCTTGACTAGGTGTCATATGAAAGGAATATGTAAAATTAGAGTGGTGAGGGAGAATGGAATAATTTAATCATGATATAAGTGATAACATAGAAAATTAATGATAGAAATGTATCAATTAATGGATTTTAAACATATAGTTACATAGTTCACATGAAGAAATAGTCAAATCAGACATAGTTTGCATTGATGAAGCTTTGTTTTGAATGTTAGGAGTTTTGAGAGGTTAAAACACCAAAAATAAAGATGAAAATTTATGGATACCATCATAACCACTTTAATAAATACCTATAATAATATTATAACTTGATAAAAGAGGGGAAGTACCCCATATTTTGTCTTAGTCAGGGGGCACTTCCCCTTCTGCATGAACAAGTAGTTTTGTGAAAAAGGGGTGATTGGGTGAGTTTGGGATGATGTAGAACTTGGAGGAAGGTATATGAATCTATTAGACACATATTTGAACATTAGAAACACCTCAAATAATTATGAAACCAATTTATATGGTTTGGGTGTCCAAAGTTACGGTCAAGCCTACTAAGCAAGGATATGCCTAAAAGGCCAAAAAAGGGGTCACTTTAAATTAGAGGTCTAGGTATGATTTCTAATAGATTTGAAAATGTTTTTAATATATAAATTGAACATATGTAAATCCATGAAAAGGTATTTTTGGATCAAAAATTCAAATGAGGCCTACTTGCCAAGACAAGCTTAGTGTCTAAAGGGAGGGTCACTCTTAGTTCTAGCTTGAGACAAGTTTCCATGTGACTTGAAACATGTTCATTGAATGTATACAGAGGTGTAAAAACTCTCATATTGTAAATAATATCATAAACTAACCTTTTTTATACCTTGATGTAAATTTTGGCTTATAAGAAAGGAAAACAAGATCAAGAGGCCATTTTCAAGTGCTCACATCTTTCATGAGGCTATACATGGGAGCCAAAGCAGTTAGGGGGTGTTATCAGGGGTCTCATAGGAAATATTTATGGAATTTTTTCTTAATTTGGATGTCCAAAATTTATGAACATTTCTATGATTGAAAACATTCCTAAAAACCTTATAAACCCTCATTTAGGACCAATCTTGAGAAATGGAGTTAGATAGTTGATCAGATGAAATAGTTTGCACATGAAAAATTTTGGAGATTGAAGAGGACTCACCCAAGCTCCTTTCCTTGCCATAAAATTATACGTAATTATACTAATGGAGGTAGAAAAAATATTTTTATCACTATTTTTTGTTTTGTGCAGGCTACAGGATGAATTAGGAGATGAAACAAAGTTTGGGTGATAAGACTCTAAGTGCTCAAAATAGGCCATTAATTTCAACCAGTAAAAACTAGCCTAATACAAAATATATGGAGAAGTTTGAAAACTTCAAGTAAATGTAATTTTAAGGTTCCCCTAATGATTACAAGGCCATGGAGGGTCTTGAAAAGTGTCATACACTTTTTTCCATGGATACATGATGCCAATTTTGAGGCCAAGTGTGTAGGGTGCATAAATAAAACCAATGAATGAAGAGGTATGTATGAGATCCTTTCCTTCCATAAAAGTCATTGGAACTACCCTAGCTCATTTAAAAGTCACTCAAACATCTCCAATTATGAAGAAAAATTTTCTATGCAAAAGGAGGAGTTTTATGCCATTTTGCCTAACTTTGATGATTTATACTGACACTTGTTAATCCTAACCTTAAATTGTTTAACCAATATCCTATTTGCATGCATGGATAACTAAAATTGTTGGCTTGAAAAGTATCCTTGTGACCCTTGGAATTCTCTTTCTCTCTCAAACTCTATAAGAGTTGGCCATTTTGGCATTGTATTAGATGCTCCAGCTGAGTATGGTGAAGCCTTGCTCAATTTTACAGATTTATATCAATAAAATGACTAATTTTTTACCTCTTTCGTGATTATTCATAGTGTGCTCTACTTGAATGTTGAATTTTCTTAGTGAAAACTATGGATTCCTTAGCATTGTACTTCATTATTTCACCTATTTACAGCCTCTTCTTATAGGGCATGTGAAGTGTTCCAAGAGATGTTCATGGTATAAGTGAGTATTATTTTCATTATATTAATTAAATACCTTTTATCTTGTCCTCTTATCCTTGTATATCTATGACCTCACAATGTAATATTGATGTAAGAAGACATAGATTTGGGAAAGTGTATGTTTTAGTTAGTTTCTTGGTCTCAAGTGTGGAATGAAATTAGTTAGAAGTCATCAAACTGATCTTGTGTATCACCTCCATATTTTAGGTTTAGTTTTATTTATCTTTATCCCTTTCCACCCTCAATATTTATTAGTAGTTGTAGTCAAGTGATACATCAAGGGAGTTAGCCCTATCTAGAGATTCACTTCGTTCTTTAGGCTACCCATAAGCCTAAAAGTTATTCCAGTATGCCACTTGGATGAGGAGATGCTTAGAATCTCATAAAATGGTGCAAATCCAAGTGAAAATAGCTTTTGGCATGGCTAGTGGGACTCTTGTTCTAAGAGATTGAGAGATTTTTTGTGTTATTTCTCAATAATCATCATTTGGATGCATATATGCAAGCACCAATGGTGACTTCAAAGACATATTAGTTGGTTAAGCAGATCAAGTGATCCTTTTAAGAACTTTGGTAATGTGTTTCTTTATTTTCTTACTTGAAATTAAGTTACATGGCTGCCTATGGTTATGAATTTTATCCTCTACAAGTTGGTGAGACATATCCATCTTTGCCCATCCCATACCAATATGAAAAAGTCCTTGGTTAGCCTTAATATGACCTTCATTAATCCTAATATGAGCATTTTCATCCCTATCATGAGTTTTATTAGTCTTATAACCAACCTTATCAATGTTTTACATCTCCTAATCAACCTAATACTTTCTCCAATCAACCCATTTCCATCTTCAAACAAGCACTTTTGGGGTATGAAATATATATGTTGGAGCTTGATAATATAAGTGGATATGGTCAAAATATTCCTAATATTTCCATCCATCAAGTGATAAATGCATTAAGGTTTGTCAAGAAAGAGTGGGTACCTATTGAGAGAGCCAATTGGCAAAGGATTACAAGTGAGATGATTGATGTGAGTGGTTCAATTTTTTCCTTAGAGGATAAGCTAGAAATCCATGAAAGGCAGCCTCACCAAACATATTAACCTTTTTATCCACTTCCCAAAGTTCCATGTCAACCATACATAACCCCTACTCATGATCCAAATCAAGCCTATAAAAATCCCCCTTTTCCCAATCATTTATAGGAGAGAGTTGAGAAGAAAAACCTTATGTTTGAAGCCAATATTAATAGGCATATTGAGCTATAAAATTTTAGTATTAAATAGTCCATATTGGAATCCAAGGAAGTGGATTCCAAACCCTCATTTCCCTCTCACATTACATTCCCATCACCCCAAAAGTAGAACTCTAATCCTAGCATCATGAGCTAGAGTAGGTAGTTTACTCATGGAAAAAGAAAGAGGAGAAAATACTTGTCAAATAATGTGAAATTGAAGAGAAGTTTGATCCTATACAAACATCTCTTATCCTTCCTCATGAAGAGATTTACAATCCTAAGATCATTAATTGGAGTGAGATAGTAAGGTCATGGGGAAAGGAACAAGATAAGAGCATTGTCAAAGAGTTTGAAGTGGAAAATGAAGCTAGTCCTTCCAAAGTCCCTCCCACCCTTCCTTAAGAAAATACGTGCATTAAATTTCCCATGATAATTCCTATCAATTTCAAGAGATGATTTTCCAAGACAACCTAGCCAAGCAAATTGAGGAATTAGAGGCAAAGATGAAGTTGCTTAGTCAAGGTGAGATGGAAGGTTTATACTCAAAAGAAGATCATATGACTAAACACACCCCATATAGCCTTCATCAAGAGAGTCGTCAAGATAATTTTGATGTGAATGAAGTATTGGTCAAGTGGAAGGAAGAGAATCTAGTGATTTTGGCTCAAGGTATGCCTCTTTTTTCTCATGATCTTCCAAAAGAGCCTCTTACCTTACATTCTCCATATGACCTTGAGCTCTATTTTCAACCTCCACCATCTAGTTTATCTTTTCCTCATCCTATTACCCTTTTATTTGATGGACCTATGGTGTGGCAACCAAAAGAGGAGTTGCTGATTGATTGGGAAACAGAGCTCTTACTTGAGGAAAACATACCTATTTGATAACCTCACTGGCTAGATCACACAATTTCAAGATGCCTTGTCTTGGCATCACCATGTAAGAGATTAAAGATCTTGAGATTTTGAAAAGGAAAATCAGATTTTAACAGCTAAGACACAACTTAAGATACCTCAATAGGTCTTAATTGATGAGGAGAAGGTATGTCCTTGTATTGAATCTCTTTGTTTGGTTGATGAAGAATGCTTTCCTTATATTGAAGAGCCTATCTTGAGATAGGAAAATGAAGAAGAATATGCTCAATTCATGACTGATCAAGAATACTTCATGAGTGTTTATGAGGAGGAGATCACCATTGGCACTCCCCTTGGTGAAGAAAAAGATAATTCACAAGCTTTTGAAGAAAGAGGTTTCATTTTTTTTGAGGAAGAAAAAATGATCATTAACTCCTTCACTTTGAAAGACACCATAGATGAACATGGAAAAGTTCATAATAAATCTTTAGATGACTTGTTTGAATTCATTGGGGTAGGATATACTCCTCACCAAGGAGACCATGAGTTGTTTAAGGATGAAGAAGGTGGCATTGGGACTCAATTAAGTATGCAAAGGAGAAACAAGATTTCAAATTTATCCTTTCAAGAGATTTGTGAATTTGAGAATGATATATTTGAAGTCATAAAGAGGGGATATCACCCTTTATAAGGAACTCATCATCTCTTGAAGGATGAATAAATATCATATTGGCCTAAAGCTTCTAAGGAACATGAAATAAATCCTTTTTAAATCATGCCTATAAAGAGGATAGAAGTTGATCATGAGAAAGTGAATGGACATAAACATGAAATAAGTGATCATGTACAAGAAGAGTTAATTTCCTTGGTCAAATTGTATGGAGTTTCTTGGTTCTTAATGATCATCATGTTAATGAGGTTGGCAGTCTTTGTGAGAGGCATGGAGGTAGTAATACTAAGAGACAAAAGTCTTCTTGACTCATCCAATCCTTCATGCCATGAAGTAAGAGGAATCTCAATCTTCCCTATTGATATAGGGGGAGGTATGTCTATGGTTATTTGTACATATTAGTTACCATTTTACTCCCCTAAGTGCTTATGCACATATGTGTGTCTTGTGTGTTTATTTTCTTTGTTGTGTGTCTTTACCTTTGTGTGGTAGAGGTAGTCACTAGTTATCTTGTTGATCAAAGGTTTGAGTCAATGGAAAAAGTATCTTGTTTATCATATTACTTAGATGAATCCATAATCCCAATGGACTGATAAGGCTAATGGTCTAGTTAGTATAGCAGGTATACTACCCTTATGAATCACTAATTTATTTGACCAATGTTGACTTCTAGGTCAAAATAGGGCACCCATAGTAAAAGAGTTAACTTTTAGGCATATAATGGGGTATAATATGTTGTAATAAAGTGTTTAACAGGTGAATTATCATCAATTTATGTTGTACTAGCTTTGGTTAAGCATTTTCTAGGTCCATTTATCATTCTAAGTCTTTTTTGAGTGGTCTAAATAGTGAATTTAATGCTTTTTAAGGGTTTTTTGGGAAATTTACAAGTTAAAAATGCTGATTTCATGCCCCATGTGTCCTTATAAGTCTTAGGAATCTGACATAACTAAATAAATGGTAGGTTGTTTAGAGAAAAGGCAATTTTATTGGCCAAAGAAAGAGAAAAGGACACTTGTATAACTCTTTATGAAGTGTGCAACTTGGAAAACATGTAAATATGACTCATGAGCTTCAAAAATATAAAATATATTTTTTAATCTAAAATTGACATTTCTTTCTCAAAACCATTTTGCTCCACTTTCACCCTCCTTAGTAGATAGAAGTGACTTATAGGTTTTTGCTTGGTACAGTCAGCAGAAGTGGTTTTAGGGAGAATGACTATATCAAGAATATTATAAAATTTGAGACCTTAAAATACATATAATAATTTTAATAATTTTTTAAATGTGCTTCATGAACCATCCCTTCAAAGTGGACTGTGTAAAACTACCTATCAAAATGTACAACCTCCAGGTTTTCCTTCATTTTGAGTAAGTCCATATAAACTAGTTGTTGAGATTAATAATATATATTTTTGGCCTCCATATATAACACTACCCATACTTGGTTTAAAATTTTGAGTGGTTTTTACATGAAAATCATCTCAATTTTCAAGAGGATGTAGTTTTCTAAGTTGTGGGTAGTTTTCCATCACTTTTAGGTTGTCATGTTTTGTAAGAAGTTATAGGGGGTAGTGTAGGTTTCCCATTTATGTTATTAAACTTATATGTATTTCATATTAAACTTTAATATTCATTATTAAAGGAATTCTTATGATTTTTAAATCTCCATGACACCTAAGCAGTCACTTGATGCTTGTCATTGCTCTATCCCAAGTGTACAAAAGCTATTTTTAGGTTGAAAGAAGTGTGTTAAAGATGGTTTCAAGTTGTAATTGATAAATGTAAATTTTTTAAGGTTTAAAATACAAATTTAGTGGTATTTATTATGTTATTTAGCATGTTACTTGCCCAAATCCACACCTTGCCTATATATACTCAGTCCAATTGCATATACAAGGACCTTATGAAGATGTCATGTTTTTGAAGAGAAATGGTGAAGCCTTATTGGAGTTATAAAATGGAAAATAAATTATAAAGAGACTAAACCACTAAATCAACTTGAAAATATGTTCAAATCCAAATGGTTGTTCATTCAAGGCTCTTATCCCTAAAGGAGCAAAATAAAGGCCACAAGGGTTTTGGTGACATCTTATGAATAGTTTAAAAACACTTATAGTGTGTAAAAATAGGTGAATTTGGTAGTATATACACAATAAAATAACCATTAAAAGTTTAGAGATAAAAATTGGAATGAAGAGTGGTTTTTCAAAGACACTAAGTAGCTCATAAAACCATTAAAATCAAATACTAATATCTAGTCTTGAGTCCAAAAGGACCTTCCTTCAACCAAATTGCAAAACCAAACAATGCCTTCATTAGAAGCATTTTAAAATTATTCAAAATTAAATTTTTTTTATATAATAATTATTAAGGGGATGATGATTTGGGTTTCTTGCTCCCACACTCTCCCAGTCTGTACACTCTATCGATGTTGACCTGCAATAGTGTCTTAAGAGACGAGATATCTCAATCAAAGGAAGGGGTACCTTTTAAATCCCAATGGAACATAATTACCATTGTAAAAGTGATATAATCATGGTTTTACCTTATAATATGTTTCAATTAAATTTACTAGCATCATAACTCAATGGATAGGGCCATAGATACCTATAACTAGATGTAGCTAACTGAGACAATGCATAAATTCTTATTTCTAGTGATAAGATGATGTTTAAGGCTATTTAAAGGCAATATAGTTTAGTAAATAATTTTTAAACAAATTAAAAATAATATAAATCCTCCTAAAATATAACACAAAACTTCATGATGTAAGGAAACTCATAATAGGGGTCAAAAAGGTAGGGGTTATTAAAGAGATATCTTAGTCCAAGCAGGTAATGAGCATGGAAAATAATGTTTTTGAGTGATTGATATGGTATAAAGGTGGTGAACAGGATTATAACCTTGATTAATTATTTTATTGATTCAAAATATTCCATAATTTACCAATACCATCTCATTTTAGGCTTGTGCACACCTAAAGGGGTTAGAAACAGGGTTTCTCAATCCTATAGGAAAATGAGCTCAGTTTGGTGAGCCTAGATTTAGCCAAGGCAAAATGGAAACTCAAACCCAATGGTGTTATATATGATCACTAAAAATAATATTATATTTACTTCATATGTTACCATTAAGGATAATGAAGGTTATTAAGTCTCCCAAAAACCCTACATACATACCTATAGCCAACATTGTCTAACTAAGACAAGAAGTGAACTAAGAGCATAACATTATTGTGCTATAAGGGTATAATTTTTATTTGAGGTAGTGAATATGATTATATGGGGATCTAATAAGGATAAATAATGTATTATAAATTGTTATTTATACCTAACGATGCACATGAACACCCACAGGGGTCATGTAAATAGTGTTTCTCAGTTGTTCAAGGGAAACTCAGTTTAGTGAACTTCAAGTGTAAGTGATAGTTAAGGGAAGATAAAAAAGACACATAAAGACTATTAAAACCTTATAAAAACTATTATTATTTACCTAAACTTCTTTATGTGTGAAGTTAAACTCACAAGTGGCTCTCATAAAGCAAAACACGGTCAAATTGTGCACAATCTTGACTAGGTGTCATATGAAAGGAATATGTAAAATTAGAGTGGTGAGGGAGAATGGAATGATTTTATCATGATATAAGTGATAAAATATAAAATTAATGATAAAAATTTAACAATTATGGTATTATACACATATATTTACATAATTCACATGAGGAAATAGTTAAATCAGGCACAATTTGCATTAACGAAGCTTTATTTTGAATGTTAAGAGTTTTGAGAGTTTAAAAAACCAAATCTAGAGCTGAAAATTTGTGGAGACCATACTAACCAATTTAATAAATACATATAATACTTTTATAACCTTAAATAGGGTAATTAACCCCTATTTTGTCTTAGATAGGGGGTACTTCCCCTTGTGCATGAATAGACAATTTTGTGAAAAAGCGATGATTGGGTGATTTTGGGATGATGTATACATTAGAGGAAGGTGTATTAAGTATTTATATACCTAGATAAAAATTATAAACACCTCAAATAATAAATAAACCAAGTTATATGGTTTGGGTGTCCAAATTTGTAGTCAAGCCTGATAAGCAAGGATATGCCTAAAAGGCTGAAAGGGGGTCACTTTCAATTGGAGGTCTAGGTAAAATTTATAACAGATTTGAGAATGTTTTTAAGATATATGAAGATTTTTTTGAACCATATAAACATAGGGTAAGCAACCAAAAGACATTTTTGGAGCTAAAAGTCAAATGATGCCTACTTACCAAGACAAGCCTAGTGTCCAAAGGGAGGGTCACTCTCAGTTCTAGCTTGAGACAAGCTTCCCCATGACTTGAAACATGTTAATTGAATGTATAAAAAGGTTTTTAAACTCTTAGAGTGAAAATAATATTAAAAAATAACCCTTTCTAGACCTTGAAGTAAATTTTGGCTTGCAAGAAAGGAAAATAAGCCTGAGAGACCATGATCAATTTCTCACATCTTTCATGAGGCTATGAATGGTAGCCAAAGGATTTATTGGGTGCTATTATTGGTATCATAAGAAATATTTGTGGAATTTTTTCTCAATTTGGATGTCCCAACTTTATGAACAATCATTAAGACCAAAAATAGGCCTAAAACCCTTACAAACCCTCAGTTAGGACAAGTCTTGAGAAATGGAGTTAGATAGCTGATCAGATGAAATATTTTTTTCATAAATTTTTTTTTAGGTTTAATAGGACTCACCAAATCTCCTTCCCTTACCATCTATCTATATGAAATTGTATGGATGGAGGTGGAAACATGCTTTTTTCACTATTTTATGTGTTTTACAGGCTACAAGATGAATTAGGAGATGAAACAAAGTTTGGGTCAAATATTTAAACTTAATATAACTCCAAATATTAATTTAATTTCATTAATAAACCTATAAGTTATCCAACTAGGCCATTACTTTTATCCAATAAAAACTGGCCTAATGCACAATCTAGGGAAAAGTTTGAAAACTTCAAGTGAATGTCCTTTTAAGGTATCCATAATAATTCCAAGCCATGGAGGGTATTTAAAAGTGTCATAAACTTCATACCATTTATTTTCATGGATAAAATATTCCAATTTTGAGGCCAAGTTTGCAGGGTGCATGAAAAGGCAATTTTCAAGACAACAAATGATGATGGATCTCTACCAAGTGATTTCATAAGACTAGGCATGAAACCAATGAATTGAGAGGAATTTATGAGATCCTATCCTTCCATACCAATAATTTTAACTTCCATATATTTTTTAAAAGTCACTCAAATAACTCCAATCATGAGGGTAGTTTTTTTATGCAAAAGGAGGAGTTTTGTGCCATTTTACCTAACTTTGATGATTTGAACTGACACTTATTGCTCTTGAGCTTTAATGGTTCAACCCATATCCTATTTAAATTCATGGATAAATTAAATTATTTTCTTGACAAGTGTATTTTTGACCCTTGGACTTCTCTTTCTCTCTTTCTCTCTCAAACTTTATAAGAGTTGGCCATTTTGGCATTGTATTAGATGCTCCACCTAAGTATGGTGAATCCTTACTAAATTATACACCTTTTTATAAATAAAATTAATAATTTTTTACCTCTCTCATGAATATTCATAGTTTTCTCTACTTTAATGTTTAATTTTTTTAGTGAAGACTATGGATTCCTTAACATTGTACTTCATTCTTTCACCTATTTATAACCTCTTCTTGTAGGGCATGTGAAGTAATATAGGATATGTTCATGTTTAAGTGAGTATTATTTTAATTAGAGTAATTCAATACCTTTTTTTTATTCCTCCTAGCCTTGTATACCATCTATGACCCCACAATGTAATATTGATGTAAGAAGACATAGATTTGGAAAAGTGTATGTTTTAGTTGGTTTCTTGGTCTCAAATATGGAATGCAATTTATTGGAGGTCATCAAAATGATCTAGTGTATCACCTCCATAGTTTAAGTTTGATTTCAATTATCTTTATCCCTTTCTACCCCCAAGAGTTATTATTAGTTATAATCAATTGGCACATCAAGGGAGTTAGGCCTATCTAGAGATTCACTTCATTCCTTAGGTTGTCCACAAGCCTAGAAGTGATTCTAGTGTGCCACTTGGATGAGGAGAGCCTTGGAATCTCCTCAAAGGTTTAAAATCCAAGTGAAAATATTACATAGTAGGAGATGTCTATAGGTGTCACAATCTAAAACCCAAGACATGTCTTGAATAAATTATGTCCATTAAAGTTGTGAAGAACCCTACTGTAGGCATGATGAATGTGTAGGACATTATCATTCCAAATGTGACCATGCCCATGGTTATACATTTGTGAAAAATGAAAAAGTTTTAAATTGGCCACATTAGTTTTTCCATTTGTCTGAGGATGAAATGATGTTGATCAATCTATTTGTGCACCCATAAAATCCCATAATCCTTACCAAAATTAACTCATAAAGTGAATATCATGATCAAAGACAATGGATTTTGCTAGCCTAAAATGAACCCCCACATAGTTTAAGAATGCCTTCATAGTTCCATCTACATCAATGTATTTCTTGCATGTGATCATGATAGCCATCTTGGAAATCCAATCCACTATAAGTAACATAGTATCATGTTGTCATCTCATCATAGGTAACCCATCCATGAAACCCATGCTAATAGAGTCCCATAGTCTAGATGGAACTAGTAGATTTTTGTTAAGTCTCAACTTCCTATTTATGTGCTTGTCAATGTAATAAGTAATATAAGATTTGATATGGCATTTCATGTCTATGTGCATGTTAATCCATTATAAGTATGATTATAATGTATATATTTTTGTTAATGTGGAAGTTTATTATGATATTGGCATAATGTGTCTCTCATATGAGTCATTGGTGAGGTGTGAAAGAGGGAACATATATATTTCTAATCTTGTAAAGAATCAGATCAAACAAGTAGAACTATGGAACTTATTTATATTATATAAGACTAGCATAAGTTGATATGAAGTCTTATTTATACAAGTATAGGGATACCCAGTCTATGAAATTATTAGCATGCATGTCCAACACTATGATGAGCACATGAATTGGTAGCCAGTTGAGGAAATATAAGGCTTTCTTATCCTTCCATTTCTTGTGTTTGATCATGAGATGTAACTACTACAGGTAACTCATCCATTCATATGGCACACATTTTCCAACTTGTTTTATGACTATAGGAACTGAAGTGATTTATGGTATGAATGAATAATTATCTCTTTATTTAAAATGTAGTGTCACCATTTCTTAATTTATTACATAGTAACATTAGTTCCTTCTCATAGGTGGAGTACCTTTTCACAATTTTACTAATAATCTTTGATTGGTATGTGACCAAATGTCCATTCTATATGAACATTACACTAAGTGTGTAGTCAGATGCATCAGTGTGAATTTCTAAGGTTTGCACAATTTTGGGCATTAAAAGAATATGTGTTATGTAAAATTATTATTTAAGGGATTAGAAATAATACTATTGTAATGAGTCCAATCAAACTTAGATTTCATTCATTTTATGTAGGTGAGATCCGAAGAGATATGTAAGAAACCAAGAATGAACCTATAATATAAATTATAAAGTTTAATAAAACTCATTAACTATATAATATTATGTGAAGTAGGCCAATCTTGGATCACTCTAATTTTATTAGGATCTACCCTGATGTTAGTGTGATCAATGATGTAGTCTAAATATTATATCTGTGTAACACCAAATGTACACTTTTCAAAGTTATATTGAAAATTGTGTTATCATAAGGCATTGAATATGTGTGAGATGTTCTTCATATGATCCTCCCAGGTCTTGCTAAAGACAAGGATGTAATCCAAGTAGATAATGATTAAAGAGTTGAGGAAGAGCCTGAGTAAATCATCCATCAAGTATATGAATGTGGCTAGTGCCTTTGTGAGGCTAAAAGGCATGACCAACCACTTATATAACCCTTACCATGTCTTGAAGGCTATCTTATAGACATCCTCAAGATGAATTAGAACCTAGTGGTAATCTAATTTCAAAATGATCTTGGTGAAGTATTGTGTGACTCAGAGCTAGTCCAAAATGTCATTAATATGTGGTAGTGGAAATTGATTATTCACCATGATTTTTTTGAGTGAAAGATAGTATATGTAAATTTGATAGGACCTATCCTTCTTGGGTAAAAGGAATATCAAACTCCTATAAGGTGAAGAGTTAAGCCTATTATTTTCCTGATCAAGGAACTCTTGTATTTGAAACCTGATTTCATCATTCTCCCAAATTGATCTATGATACAATGGATTATTTTGAAGAGGGGATATAGGAACTAGATCAATGTAGTATTTTACTATGTAGTGTATTACAAGGCCTTAAAACTTTATGAAGACTTCACTTTATTACTCAAGTAACTTATCAAGTTACTATTATTTTAATAGTGTGTAAGTAATATGTATATCTAGGGTGTGCATTGTCATTTTCTATTACACAGGTGTATCAAGGTGAGCCATTAATAACACAAACTTCTACACATGTGATATGAGATTATGGCATTATTTTCTAGAGACCAAGGTGGTTTTATTTTAGGGAACTAACTCAATGAGTTTGTATAAGAAATATTTTATGTAGATAACCCACTGTTATAGCTGAGCTTAATATGTAGATTCATGGTCAAATATATATGGTATTCTTAGTAAAATATCATATACCTTTAGAGGTGTGATGTCATAAGTGATGTTATCCTCTATATGCTTGAATTTATATAAAAAGTGTATTATCTATGAACTTGTATATTTTTCCCTTATTACAACCACCCAATAAAATAAGGCTTAGGGTTGAAGTTGAGGTAATACCAAAGCATTATATGATGGATTGCATAATTATGTTTTTCTATGTACCACTATTGATGATGATATGGAGAGATTGAACATTCACCCAAAATTTAGTATGGAAAACAATTCACACTCCTCAAATATGTCAATTGTAGTGGTGTCAATACTTAGACAAGAGGCATCTAGATTATTTTCATCTATTGGTGTAGGTATTGATGTAGATTATGTGAGTAGGTATTGTTGTGCATGACATTCTGATTCTTCATGAGTGAATGAGTGATGACAAAGGAACCATTTATCACCATAATTTTTCTTACCTTTATCTAAATTATAACGCATATGAGTTTTTAGGTGTTTCACTATCTTCTAAGGCTACTCTCTTTTATGAGATGTGATTTGATTCTACATATAATGTTACTATGTGGAGTTGTGTGATGGTAAGGACTTGCACACTATGTTGGATGAAGGGGTGGAATGTTGATTCATCTTTTCCTTGGATTTGAGCCTGGTTGTATTATGATATGTTTGTCCTAATATATTATAAGTCAATAACTCCACTTTTGCATGGATATAAGGTGAAAGTCTAGTGATGTACTTAAACACCCTATGTTGTTCACTAAATATCTCTTGTAGGTGTGTGAATAAATTGTGGAATATATTGGTGTAGTATTTTATGGATAGATCCTTACACTCGTGTAGTTTCCAAAACTTTATGTATTCATTTTCAAAGTGTCAAAGAGGGTAGTATTCCTCCTTTAGTGTGTCAACAAAAAATTTCTCAGACTCGATTATAAAACACTCTTGTGCATACCATACACTAAAGTTTTCCCATCAGTGAATGACTAGAATGGACATATTCAATACTATGAAGGTGATATTGTCATTATCAATGAAGGAGTTGACATATAAGTATGCATCAAGTTTTTTAATCTAGGCATATAATATTTTGGTGTCAATATTGACTTCAAATAAAGGGATGTCAAGATTGACTTTAATTTGAATGGGTTTTCTTGTTAAAACCATTATGATCATGCTCTTGAGATGAAGAGGAGGACATTGGTTAAGATGCATCATTAAATCATGAAAATAACCAAAAATTTGGATGTGTTGTGCCTCTAAAGATTTGATTATGATCCTTCAAATTTATGGGGATACCTCAAGTTAATTATGGGCAACAACCATATTACTTTTATTATGGTATTATGATAGAGTCTCTAAGACATAATCAAATAATAAACGTTATCTCTCTTTTTGTGCTCTTATGGTTATAGGCACAGGAAAAGGAGTAAATTAGAACCATCATATCAATCCCTCATTGAGTGTAAATTACTTTGATAATAGTTGATTCACACCATGGAGCCTAAGATCAAGGTGTGAGGTGGATAGCCAAGTTATGGATATGTAGACAAAATGCATAGTGCAATATTCAATTATAATAAACAAAATACATTCAATCGAGTAGAAGTATTAACTTGTAATAAATGTAACTTCTATTCATTATCAAAGAATAGGGAAAATAATATAGAGTTAATTTCAATAGTATGTGTGTATCAACTAGATGCACATAGAAATTAAATAATGTTACAACTATGTGTGATGGCATTGATATAGGTTTTGTTTGAAATAGATGTGTATATTACATATATAGAATAAAAATAAAATAGCAGTAATAACTAATATTTTTTAATTTGCCTCAAAGGTAGGCACGGTAGTTGATCTCCCCTTGGCATCAATGGTTAGATGATTAATATTTTTATCATTCCCAACAATATCCCTTCTTTGGTGGTAAAAAATAAAGGCATGAGATTTGAATGCTAATGGCTAACCTTGTCAAGCCATGTAGTTAGAGTAAACTAATAGGAAGTTGAGATGAAGTGGAGCCCAAAGAGTACATGTGGATCTATCACCAAGTGCTTACGAGGTGCATAATTTAAGATCTCATGTGATTATTACGTGAAAGTCTATGATTAAGTGCATGACTTAAACAAAGGGATGTCATCAAACTCATTAAAGTGAAGTGCACACAAATGGAGGATTGATGTGAGAATTCAACTATGTAGAGGTTATGCACATATCAAAGAGAGTTTTTACTTAAAGCCTTAATTATAAGGTCATCTACTAACAAGTTAAAATTTATGCATGAAAATGTATGGTATATAAGGATAAGCCTGAAGTACCACCCTTTTTATTGACTATTAGAATGTTTAGAATGAATTTCACAATTACTTTGTTAACTCAGGTGCCTCAACCAATGTGATTCCTACAACCATATACAAGAAACTAGGGTTGAACCCAAATAAGTCAAAAAGAATGGTCCTATAGTTGAACAAATCTTATGTCCCATGTATTGGATAGTTGACTAATGTGAACATATACCTTTTGTATGAGCTACATGTACAAAAATACATATATATTATGGTCATTGACATTATAAAATCTTATAGCCTACTACTAAGTCATGATTGGTTAAAGACATTGAATGGGTACATGGCCATAGATTTATCTCACATGTGGTTTCCTTGGAAAGGAATAGCCAATCAGATCTAAGTAGATAAAGAACTGAAGATGAAGTACCTCATCACCAAATATAACACCAAGAATGAGAAGGTTGACTTTACATATCTACATGTCTGAATGTACCTTTTCAATACCAAGAAAGAGATTCATAAACAAGAATTTGAAGGTCCTTCTCAGTTATGCAATCTCAATTTTGATGGATCTAGATAAACAAGGTTTAGGTATTGGCATAACCCTGGTCAATATAAACATGAAGTAATATATGGATACATAAAGACTATAGTTTCTTTGAATTAATAATAGAGATAAGTATGAATCTTTAATCCTCAGTTTTTAATTTGGGTTGAATCCTAATTTCAAGTAATTTTAAATATTTGATAATTTATATCTAATTGTTAAAAATATTAGAAATAAGTATCAATGTAAACTCATCTAATTAAATAAGTATAAACACCAAGCATGGGACCTAATCAAATATTTTGAGGAATTTAACATCAGATCCATCCCAAATGAACAAAACTAGATGGTAATTTCACTAGCAGCTTTAGACTCCAATTTGGCATTGCTCCAAAAATTCAAAATGTAGAGATTCACTATCAAATGAGTTCCTTACCCCTTTATCCTAGTTAATGTTAAAAACATCCAAGTATTTTAGGATGATAAAGAGATTGTGTAATTTATGATTATTTATGGAACTTTCAATTCTCATTTAATAGATGAGAAATATGTGGATCCCATGCCTATTGAAGATCTAGGAGTGGATAGTGATCTACAACTAAAGGAGAACTACATCACTCTATGGATGGTTTCCATATAAATAAATTTTGATGTAGATCCAAAAACACAACATTAGAATTAACATAAAATAATTAAATTTGATTTCATCAAGGAAAATTTTGGCACTGACCATAATCTTCAGTATGTGAACATTGGTCTGAGTTACACTAAAAATGAGAAAACAAAGTTGATTAATCTATTGATATAATATAAAGACATGATCACCTAAACATATAAAAATTTGAAAATATTTGAACCCAAATTCATCACACATAACATTTCATTAAATATAGAACACAATCCTTTTAGGTAGATAAAAATTCTAGATAATCTAATAATAGAGCCTCTCATCTAAATAGTGGTACAAAAGGTATTGTATGCCAAGATTATCTTCCTAATCAAGCATTAAAACTAGGTAGCTAACCTAGTACTAGTTAGAAAGAATAATGGACAAATTAGAATCTATGTTGACTTAAATAACTTGAATTAAGCATAAAAAATGATAACTATCCTTTTCCCTCTATATACAAGGTAATTCAAATGGTCAGTGGATTTAATATGATGTCCTTTTTGGATGGATTCTTAAGATATAACCAAGTTATAGTGGAAGCACAAGACATAATGAAGACTACCTTTACCATTGAATAGGAAACTTTTGCAAACAAAAGGATGCCTTTTGACCTAATCAGTTCAAGGGAAACATTTTAGAGAGTGATGGACTTTACCTTTCAAGTTTTTGGTAAATTCATCATCTACGTGGATGACTTGATAATATATTCAAATGATATTACTGATCATGAAAATCATTTGAAAAGAGTATTTGACAAATGTACAAGATATGAATTCTTCTTTAATCTGAATAAGATCATATTTGGAGTCAATAAAGGGAAATTATCAAGCCATGTCATCATTAAGGATGGGATCTCCATCGATCTAGAACATGTCTAGTTCATTTCAAAATTGATGGCTCCTAACAATAAGAAATAATTGAAGTATTTATTTAGCATGATAAACTTTGTAAGGAAACTCATTTATAGATTTTTAGAGATTTTTAATCCATTAAACACCATGATGAAGTAGGATGCTAAAATAAAATGAATAATAGAGGCTAAAAATGCCTATTAGGATATCAAGAATACCATTACTAAAGATCTTGTTCTAATCAACCTATACTTTAAAAAAGCCTTCTAAATTTATTCATTTTCCTTAAAGCACACCATAGTATTTGTACTCATAGAAAAGGTATATGATAATGAGAATATGGTTGCCTTTATGAGCACCAATATGAAGGATAAAGAGTTGAAATACTCATTTATTAACAAATAAATATATGCATTTATCAAATCTATTAAAATATTTAGGCATTATGTTTTGAGTAATAAGACATGTGCTATTATTATAGACTTATCTATCAAGATCACACTTTTCCTAAATGAGTTGGGTGAAAGAATAGGTAAGTGGATGGAAAAATTATAAGATTTTGATCTTGAAATTAGATCAAAAAATATGGTGAGGGGATAGGTAATCATCCAACTTATGACTGAGACTGATCCATTCATTTTTATTGAATAGATAAATGAGACTCAAGTAGATACTGGTGAATTTTATGCTCAGATTATCCTTTATTTGCTCACATGCACATGCCCCCTGAGCTAAATAGAGAGAAGATACTTGCCCTTATGTTCAAATTATCTCATTACATTATAGATAAAGGATTCCTAAACTAAAATAACTATGTGGGAATGTACTTGAGGTGTGCCTCAAAATAAGAAGTTGTAGATATCTTAAATAATATATATCGTATTATAGGTAGTGGACATCCTTTAATAAATGTTACATCTATAAAAATCTTTAGGATGGGATACTACTAGCTTACCATATTCAAATATGCCCACAACCATGTCAGAACCTACCATGAATTCTAGGCATATGGAAAAATAAAATTGAATGTTGTCATGACACTATAACTAGTCTTTTATAGATCCCCTTTTGCTCAATGGGGACTTGAGTTCAATAGGGTGATAAACCCAAACTCTTTATAAGGGTGCAAATTTATCCTAACAACTACTGACTATTGCACTAGATGGATAGAATGTATTACCACAAATAACTCCAAAACATTGGATGCCATCAAGTTTTATTAAGAAGACATATTGACTAGGTTTAGTATTTTCATTTATTTAGTTTTTGATAATGATCTAGCTTTCCAATATACTAAATTTATAGACTAGGTTTATGATAACCAAATCACCATCAAGTTCTCTTTGAACTAATATTCACAAGGGAATAAGGTAGAATATTCCAAAAACAAGAATATAATAGATTTCATTAAGAATTCAACCCAAGATAGACTAAGATAATATAATCTACTATTGAAATATGCACTATGGGAAAATAGAACAAGACAAAATCAAGCCCTCAATGCTTTACCTTTTTTGTTAGTATATGAGAAACAACCAAATTTCCCCATAACTCTTAAAATATTAAAGTACCTATTCATACAAGAGTACATGGGGGAAGATGAAACAATCTAGTCTAGACCACTTGAAATAGTCTACATGGAATATGAAAGAACTAAAACATTACATAGATTTAGCAAATGCCAAGACATAGTCAAGAGGTGGTTTAACAAGAGATCCAAGATTAAAGCCTTTAGGATTTCAGACCTAGTATTCCTATAGGATAAATCACATGAGAAGAGAGGACAACATGATAAATTAACTCCTTTCTGGATTGGACCATATCAAATTTATGAGATACTAGGTAAAAATGCCTTTTATTTGAGGGACCTACAAGGTAATAACCTCACCTTTCCAATCAATGGACAATTTTTAAAACATTATTTCATGGTTACTCTAACTAAAGATGATACTAAGTGATGGTAAGTAAAAATTTAGATTTAGGATTAGCATAGATTTCCTACTTTATAGAATAGATTTATTACTTTATATAACATATTTCCTACTTTATAGAAGAAATTTATTGTTTTCTTATATTAGTTTCCTACTTTATGTATTTTGTTTTAGTAGATTAGTTGTTTCTAGTAGTAGAGCAATGCCCAATCTGCCCTTAGTATTTGGTTACAAAATATGAAGTCAAAACAAAGATTATAGTGTTTATCCATGACTTTATCAAAACTCTCATAACAAGGGGATATAAATTTCACAAAATCACACAAATATCCAAGGAATGTAAATGTTTAGTATGTTACATGAGGAAGTAGGAGTGTTTTTTCCAAGAAAAGGTTTACTTATTATTTTCTTGTTAGATTTGAGGTTATGTTATGGTATATTTATAATATTCTGAGTTCTTAAATACTCATGAGTATTTCCCCCACTGAGCCTCCATTTGTTGTTTCCTAACACACACACCCCATTATAAAAAAATTAATAGGGGACCCACTATTGTTTGAGTATCCTTATTCAAGGTCCTTTTAGCCTTAGACATTTATGACACTAGTTTCAATTTGCAAATGTCTAAGGTTATCTTCAAAATATGAAGTTACAATGTTCTAAAATTATGAAAACCAAATATTGAATGCTCATTTTGATTTATTTTTAAAAAAATTGGGCTTTCATAATTGACTTTATAATGTATTTAGACTAATAAAACTAATATATATTATCCTAGTGATTTTATGTTTATAGGACTATTAGCGAAGGCTTGAAAATCATTCACAGTCATGACCTACCTTTATTCACCTAATATTGGGATAAGTGGTGTTATTACATTACCTATAACCTTTAAACTTCATAAAAGTTTCTAAGTCTTTCAATACCTACAGCCCTCTAAATTTAAAGAAAATTGTAAGTGTTTAAAGTCTTTGAGCTATTGTAACATGCCACATGATGTAATTTCATGTGCTTGGAACCATAAAATTTCAAAAAAAAGTTATTCATATAATTTTTATGAGGTTTCAATCTCTAAGAACTTGACAAGTGGTATAATTCTATTAACTTAGAACCCTAGAAGAATTAAATAAATCCTATTGGCCATGAGGCCCTATAGTCTAATGGTATTAAGGTTTTGAGCTCTGCTAACTTGAAAGATGACACATTTTCATTAACCTATATCTTTAGAGAATAAATATCAAATTAATAATTTATTGGTCTCATGGATATAAGTCTTTGAAGCTCTGAGACCATGCCACACATCAACATCTCGTTAACCTATAGAATTCATAGGGATTACATAGTTTAAAAGGTTAAAATAGTCAATACCCCAAGTATTTAAATTCCTAAAATCCTAAGATTTCTCAATATTACATAGTCATGTTAGCTCATATCCCTATAACATACAAATAAAGGTTATAAATATAAAGGCTTGAGTAATCTAGAAATATAAAAGTGTCATAATATAAGAGATACATGGCCAAAGTACACATAAATGAGTTTGACATAAAATTAAAGAAGTTGGTAAATGAGAAATTGACACCTATCTCAAATGGGATGATTGGACATACAAAATTGATAAAAAGTTTCCAAATGGTAGACAAATGAACTAGCCAAAACTGACTATTAAATTTAAATCCAAATGGAATGAAATCAAAAGTTATTATTCATATTGAATTCAAAAGAATTGAACATTCAAAGAACCTAATTTGGGAAATATATGCAAGATATAAGTCAAAATAAAGTCACTTTACCATTAATATATGATTGAACATTACATTTTTGAGCCTTCCTATGACCAAAATCCCTAACTTCTTCAATGAACCTACAAGAACATTTTAACTATTTTGTGAAGGAAATACATAGTTTAGATTACCAAAATGGCTTATTATTAAAAACTAGAATATGTTTAGGCCCTTTATACATATTATTATGTTGGAAATACCAAATACACCAAAAAAATTATTTGACAAAAGTGCCCTTGATTTCAGGTTTCCAAATTACTCAACACTCTAGAAAGTAGTGGAGTATATGGCACCATAATTTTCACAAGACTAGTTATCCCAGGATAATAAGTAATAAATAAATGACCTAATACCAATGATAACCATGGGGATTCATCAAAAAATGTTTAAACTAGAGATAATTCCATATATCTACATGTTCTATGATTTCTTATTTAATGGTACTTTATCTAGAGATTGCCTACACCTTAGAAAAATGAAGAATGAATCATATATATTTATGGAAGGGAATTCAAAAGGTAACTTAGGATTTTAGGGCCTAAGGTATCTTATAACCAAGTCTTAGCCAATGTATAACTCAATCATAACACCATAGAGGGAAAATGAAACTATGGCTAGTGAAATCCCATAGATTAAATCCCAAAGGGGTCATTTCCTCCAATTGCATCATCAAATTTAGGCCTGAGATTAGGATAGACATGGCCCTTTTAAATTGATTATATGGCATTATAATAATTACTTATGTACAAGTGTAATGGGTCTCATTATTGGACATTCTCCTGACTTCACATAAGATTATTGCCTTGGGAGATATTATGTCTTAAACTAAAAGTTCATATATTAAAGATTGGGCAAAGGCTAACTGATGGAAATTTATGTATGATGCCATATTTATTAGATGCAATCATTGGCATAGTTAATAAACACATGGATAGTTATGGTAACCATCAATAAAGTATGTAGATAATAGTATCTATGAAGACTATTATTTCATGTTTATCTATAGATTTAAAAATGAAATCAAAAATATTTTTGAGGATATATATCCTCAAGTATACTAGGCCATTCATGTCACTTAGATACCTAATTTATCTGAGAAATTAAAAATAATCATATGTAAATGGATGGATTATTAGTGTTACCCCTATTACACAATTAACAGGATTGAAATAAATAGGGAACCTTCATTGTTCTTACCATGACATGTAATTTATGAACTTGTAGAACAAGAGGTGCCCCATGAAGTATATAACAAAATAGATGAGGAGTTTGGACTTAAAAATTAGACATATAACTTTAAGACTCATATAAGTATTATACAACTATAGTTTGTCATAATATTCCATTTCAACAAATTTGGGAAGGTAAGATCCCATTATAATATAATAGTGGCCCAATTCAAGGAATCAGACCCCAAAAAAATAATTAGGAACCATCTCCAAATCCTCAAGGAGGAGAAATGGGTAAACATCACATATGGTCACCAAGGGTATGATCATGATGTTATCCTCGTGAATGAATCAAATTATTCATAGTTGTAAACACATATGAAGAATAATCAAATATCCATGATAGTTACATAAAACATTCATTATGACCCAAACATCACTAAGGAATAATTAAATGAAATGGAGGAATATAAAGATTATAGTCATTAGTTGTATCTAGCTCAGCCTTAAAATTTAATATAATGGGACCAACCTTCCTCTCATATAAGATAAGAGACAAATATAGAAGAGGAGATTCTAACCATAAAAGGGAAGAAAACCTCCAAATATGAAAAGAAATTATTAAAGGTCTCCCTAGTCCCCAATTAGCCTCCACACATCCATCAATTTATACTAAAATTTTGGGTAGATCCACCATAATGTAGAAGACTACACTTTATCTATATTGATATAATAGAACATTCTCTATGGCACCTCTACCTCCACTTACAACAGTCACATAAGTAAGTCTCAAATTTTTCTAATCATCTTTCTTATTTAATTCACCAGCTCCTCCTTCCCATAGTACAACTCAAGTGAGTGCACCTCCATCAATTTACACCAATGAGGGGACATAATTTCAAATTATTCTTATCACACCACTTTCCTTCCCATCCAAACTTATTTCCTCTATTTTTTTTCCACACTCCATTCCTTCACCACCACCAACAATAGTAGTTTTTACTATTATGGATCCTTTAGTTGTTTCATCATCTCCTTTACCTCCTATTTCCCCATGGAAACTTAACAAAGGAGATACAAAGTCATTAAAAACTCCTCTAGGGATAAATAATGAGAGGAAAGACAAACATTTGGTATAGCTATTATAAAAGAATCCCTTAATGAGGAAGGAAAAGAAGAAGAGGAACAGGGGCATGTGATATCCTAATGGAGTTTTGACATATCAAGAGGAACAAGATGTATAAACAATAAAGGGATCAAATCCTAAATTGGGTGAGGAGAGGGTTCTATATGATGAAGAGGTAGAATTAGAAAAGGATAAAACATTGATCCTAGGAAGCCTTCAAGAAGAAAAAACTCTAGTTGGAGCCCTAGACCATCAAGTCCTCACTCAGGAACAAATTCAAAAATATAAATGAGGTAGTTTCTTATCTTATTTTTTCTATATCTATTGTAGATACTTAGTTTATATATTTTCCCCTGGCCATTCCAAGGCCATCATTTTATAGATCAATTGATTCTTATATTCCTTCAACATTAACATAAATAAATAATCCAAAGAAAATGCTCTATTTTTAGAATCTGATTTTAGTGTCCATTTTTAATCCTAAATGGCCAATATTTCCCCATAAATATTTATCTCAATTGTATCCACCCATGACATAATCCTATTTAGCCACCATAATAGTTTAAAAAATACTATGATTGACTAAATATATAGTTAGGGTCACCCCATAGAGAGAAGCCTCACTATGGGAGAGAATTTTTTATCCACCACTACAATTTCAAATTCAAATAATTTTTTTATTATCACCTCAAAAAATAAATCCTTATCCAATAACTCATCCACCCTCTACCTCTAAACACCCAAATCCTACAGAAGAATGGGAACTTATTATTCATCAAAGGTTTTGTTGTATTCAACACACCCCACCCTATATTTTTCTTTTAAAAGTGGGGACCCCCTTTGTTTTTTTGGAAATAATGAATATACTATAGTGGTAATTATGAGTTTTTAAAGGTTATTACACTACTATTATCAGTAATAATTTGGTACTTTTAATGTTAAATCATGTTGTGGTATACCTTTTTCATTTGGAAGCACTTGGTTATACTAACCTATTAATGGAAAAGATAGAAAGAATGGTTTTACATGATAGGAATTTAGATTGTTTTATTTTAGAGTAGTTAATAATTAGCAACTTTCACTTTAAAATATTTCATTCAGAAACTTATCTTTCAAAATTTTCTCATCAATAATATTCATTTTGAAAAAACATCATCAGAAAGTTTCTATCACAAAATTTGGTCTTCATAAAATTTTATATTGGAAAATTTCATTCAAAAAGACTCTCTTTGGAAAATTTCATTTTAAAGATATTTCATTAGAATGTTGTTTCAAAAATATTCTCTTTGAAAACTTTCTCACTGGAGGCTTCGTGTCAGTGACTTTCATTTTATAAATTTCACTTTAGAAACTTTATTTTGGAGACATAGTATCGAAAGCTTCATTTCAATAAATTTATCTTTAGTGACTTTTCATGTGATAAATTTTACCTTGAATAATCTTCCTAAAGAGTGATTGGTCTTCAAAAACTTTAGTCTTTGGAAACTTTGGTCTTCAACATGTTTTGTCTTGACAACTTTAGGATAAAGTCTTTTAGAGAAAATCTTTCTAAAGAACATTCTACACTTTGGATTATTTTAGCTTGAAGGCAAATTTTAACTTCTATTATGTCAAATACCTTCAAAGGTATAATAATAGATGGAAAAAAAATTCATTATGTTGATAACAACATAGTTTTCATGTATATAATAGGTGAATCCTTTAACAAGTATTTGAGCCTATGCATTCTATATGTCACTTTCAATTTACACATTTTTATCACATGTAAGAAGTCCAATAATGCATAGTGAGTGTTATCAAGGTATTTCCTCCCTAGGAAACATTTCTCTTTGAAATAACATGTCAAGAGCCCTATCCCCATCACCCATTTCATAATGGGAAATCATGTGGGAATGACACTATTAAATATAATTTTTGGCCATGCTAGTATCTACTTCATACACCTAGATTGGGTTCTCCTTTTGGACCTACTAAATACTTCAGAGTGTACCTACATTTTAGGGGAAGTGATAAGTGCATGCCTCCAGGAATAAATATTGAATAAGGATAAAATACCACTAAGTGGAAATTTATACATGATGTCTTATGTATTAGACATTATCATGGGGATAATGTATAGACACAATGGATTTATATGGGATCCCAACACAAAATTCATCAAGAATAAGATTTTTGATTAGTAATTTTTGTACACATATATTAATATGTGATAAACATAAATTATATCATTAAGGACCTATACCCTTAAGTATAGATGGACATTTATGGCCAACCTCTGGTAATAATTTACCCAATATAATCTAAACACTTGCTAAAAACATAGGAGACTATTGGATCTATTTGGACTACATAGTTATTATGGTGTCTTGCTAGAGGGTAGATGTTCTTAAAATCCCAAAGTTTGTTTTGGAAAAGGTAGATGAGAAGGAAATTGCATACCAGATATGGAATAACATTGATGAAGAGTTGACAAGAAATAAGAAGGCCACATTCCATAGATCCAACATAACCATTGGGAGAATGTAATATATAATTTTCAATTATTTTAAGGAGGATAGGAATGATAAGAAGGAATATGAATCACCTACCCTCCCTCATAGAGAATAGAATCCTCATGTCAATGTCCAAACTAAGATTCATGCCCTTGACCTTGCTTACAAACATGATCTAATGGATCATGATTTTATATTCCTAAATTTGAAAGATGATGAATAGGTTAAGGAAAGGGTCAAAACTATAGGATTGAGTGAGGAATTATTGATAGTGATACATGTAGAGCCATCTCTTACACTTGATGAAGAAAATTTTAGGATATCACCTCCTAGAGGATGGATATCTTACAATTTTTGGAGTGCTAGGCCATCATATACACCGGAAGGAGAGGGATAAGATCCCCAAATATCTCAAGGCTAACTCCATGACCAGTAAAATTTAGTAGTTGAGTAACCACTCATAGGATAATAGGATGAACAAGCTAATGAACAAAAACTACCTACCTCCACACTAGTTGAAGAGTAACAAGAGCTCCTAACCCAAGATTCAATAATTAAATTGATATAGGTCAATTAAGATCTAGATAAGGAGGTAACTCAAGTAAGAGGTAGTGCATGAAGGGAAGAATCTTGGATCATATACTTATAATCCTCTAGTGAAGATAAAATAGTGTCCTCTTCAGCCCCAACACCCAATATTAGTATCCCTTCTCTTCCCCAATACACAATGGTTCCATAAGCTAGTAGAGCAACTAAGTGCAATCAAAGAAAGCCTAAGGGGGACACACCAAAAACCCCTCCAACACAAGAGATGTATGAGGAAAATTTGAAGTAGGATAACGTATTGAGCCTAAAATCACTAAAATCTAATGTGCTTATGATAGGTGAACCATTAGGTAAGGGTCATTTGCTCATAACCCATTTAAGCCTTTTCCATTTGATGTCCTTACCTAGATTTTTTATCTCCCTTGGGCCAGTTATGTCTACATTAATTCTTATTAAGGTACTTTATATAATATTACTTTTCATTCACCCGTGTATGATTTTTCCCACTACCACTTCACTTGCTCCTCCCTCCACTATTATGGTTATCATTGCATTAATGTCTACCCCATCAACATTAGCTTTATCCATTCCATCCGTTGCCTAATCCATCAATCCAACTATATTTCCTTCTACCCAATTGGGTTCATCTTTACCTTCTTCCACTCCAACCACCATAACCATAATAACTACCACCAAAAGAGCATCCAAGAAATAGTCAATCTTTGTTCTCCATCCAATGCCATAATTTCAAAACATAGATTGGTCAAAAATCATTTGGCCAATAATGTTCAATCCTTCCACTAAAACTAAGCCTAACCTTGAATAACATGTACAAGTAGAAACTCAACCCTTAGATCCTTCAAAGCTCATTATTCTAGATTGGGATAAGGAATTAAGAGCCTTAGCCTCCTAGGGGCCTAATCTAAAGTTAAGAAAACTACCAATGATGAGATCATTATTTGATAAGGCTACAACATCATTAAAATGGGTAAGGAAGAGGAAAATTGAAGATAGATTAGGAATAACTTTAATCATGGTGGAGATGGAATAAGTTTACTCACTTTACAAGAGGAAAAATAGACAAAAGGGTCAATCCCTATATATTGAGGACCTATAGTCCTATATGGAGATCCATACATAATCAGTCCTTTCCATACATCAAGGGACCAAAATGGATAGACAAAAGCTTAAATAGGAATTGGAAACTCTCAAAGAGATAACAAGAGGTTTAGGTTCCCCAAGGCATTAAGAAAGATGTGAATATTGTAACACTTAGGTTGTATGAGATTATTGATTCTATTCTTTCTTTAAGAGTTATTATGGATCCTCATGTCAATAATATAACTAGATTATCCAAAATTCATAAAAAAGGTTGATAATAAACTAAATTTCTTAGTGCTATATACCCATAATAAAGCATTTAGCCATTTGGACTTGATGAACCTATTAGAGGCATTAAATACTTTGAATTTATAATTAATAAGAACATAAGAGGCCTAAGATTGGAAGTATTCCTCTGAGAATTTATTGAATAAGTTGTCCAAGCAAGAGAAATAGGTTGAGAAAATTTTGATAGAATTAGAATTGACTACAATTCAAGATAATAGAGTCATGTTGGTGACTTGGGATACATTTGATCAAATGATTAAATAAGACTTTGATGGATTCAAGTAGATTTTGTAAGGTTTTAAATTAGAATACATTGAATGAAAATTAAGTATAACTAGGAAGAAGGTTACATAGGTGGAATTCTTTCAAGTTGGCTTCATAGTCACCAAGATAGAACATGCCAAATTGATGAAGTAGACAAGCAGGGTGACTAGGTCACACCTCCTGGATATGAACCTAATTCGAGCATAGAATTCTAAGGTGTATAAACACTACCAGGACTTAGATACTAAGAATAAGGCATGCAAAAAAATGTTACCTAATAGTTTTACTACACCAACTCTACCTACAATAGTGATAACTATAATCACATTAGTGCCACCTCATACTAAATTTCCCATGGTAATAATAATTCAATTAGCTAGTGTATCTCCAAGTACTACTCTAGTTACTACATCATCAAGCATGAGTAATACTATAGTTCTAATGATAGTTTTGAGACAATTTAAGCAAGATCCAATTTAGAATGAAGCCTAATTTTGTACCAATTTTATATGTAACCATTATAAATTAATAGTTAATTCTTGGTTGTTTTTATATTGTAATCAACTAAATTATTTTATCAATATGCACACATTACATGAGTGAGATATCTATAAATTATTATCATGTAACCAATACTCATCTTATATTTTATAAAAATGTAAAAAAAGTGTTCTAAACTTGGAGGATGAGGTGGCCCCTTCCCCAAGATATTTATATACATGTAGAACCCTATTTTCAAAGGGTCAAAGTTTTGAATGAATATACAAGAAGAAATCAAGGAAATAATTGTCATGCAATTATGTTTGTTCTTTCTTCTTACCTCTGTATATTAATTAATTTGAAGTTTATTTGTCTGTGATTGATTCTATAATTCTAAAGTGTGCAAATACTCTGGAGGAATTTGATTTTTATATTAATGAATATTAGTCTTAGATGTGTAATATCTATTGAATATTGATGAATTTCATTGGTTTAGATAGTTAATATAAGCTGAATCAATAATCTAAGGTGTGTATACATATCTCATTTGATATAGTATTATAGGTGTGAGCCATAACTACCCTAGATAACTTCTTGGTCTAAATTATAATATCTTATCCAAAGGTATGAAATAATAGCCTTAAGAAGAGTAAACTTTAATTGAGACTAATAATCATCCTATATCTAATTAACCCAAACTTCTATCCATTTTTGTTCATGAGTATTAAAAATCTATAAATAACAAACACTAGTTTTTGAAATACTTGTCCACCAAAGAGACGAACTGAGAAATTTCATTTCAAAGACATAGAACCTTATTTTTACCTTACCCTTCATTATTTGTGAAGTTTATTTTAGATATAACCAACATAGATTAGTCTTCCACCCATCCAACTCACCTATTGATTTATAATTTTTATTATAATCCATGCATCTACCAACAAACCTAGTTAAAGAACCCACAGGCTCAACTTGTTATTCCACCACCTAATTGTTCCAACCACATACCTATAACTCATGCCCTAGAGTGGAACCAGGTTCCATAAAGATCCCAAAATGTTATAGGTTACCTCATTTAAAACTCTTTGAGGTGTGTATGAAACCCAAATCAATAGAAGAGAAAAAATTTGCACTAAAAGGGGGGAATACTTGTGTGTTTTCTCAATAACTATGGGCTCATCAATACAGATACACTCAAGATATTAACAAGGTCTAGGGCCCAAACTAGCCTTTTAATTTCACCATTGTCTAACTCTAAGAGGCCTAGACTTATACCTATCATCCCTAAAGTATGTCGAGCCTAAACACCTTCCCCTATAAGGAACATCCCACCTATTAATCTTCCTATGTCCCAACCCTAGTTAATCAAATCTACCATTACTATCCCTAGATACCAACATGACCTACCAAGGAATCTAGATAAGTATCTACCTACCTTATCCCCCTCAAATAGAAGTATGGATGAAGAACATATCAAATCTTCTAAGGCCACCTTGAGATTAATGAATGTTATGCATGAGAATGTTACATGCAATATTTTTACATTTATTTTTCAAGAATATTCTTATGATTGGTATCTCAATTTACAATAAAATTTCATCACCTCAAGGGATGAGTGTCAAAGTATGTGCCTAGCATAATTTTGATATGTAAGTAATCCAAGTATGGTATATCATCTCTTTACTAACATGAAAAGTAAACATAACAAGTCAATTTTAGCCTTCAATTCAAGATTCCATAAGATACACACCTGATTTAAAATTATGTATAAATCATATGAAAATATAATGCTCAAAATATTTAAGAATGCCCTACATCCTATTACTATAATGTTATTGAAAAGAGATTCTACTACCAATACACTAGCTTTGGCATTCCAAGAAGCTATCAACATCAATAATCAACTCAATCCACAATTTAGCCCTCATACTCTAGGAGGTAAAGCATTCAAAAATGGACTTACATCCTTGAATATAACTCCATGTGTAAATTTGAAATCTCTCACATTCAATCAAAATTAGTTGTATACTTTATCTCTCATGGCACAATATACAACATATTAAAATTATGATTTATTGAACAATCAGATAAAGGAATAACTAGTAGCATAATCAACATTAGGCTTACACTAATGTATTAGTCACTCAAGGTTATGACTCCAACAAAGCTAAATTAGATTCTATACAAAGAATGGTTCAGAAGCTGAGTAATGAATTTTTGAATATGTAGAAGAGGATGGGAAATATAAATAACTAGAATTAGAATTAGAATTCTACCTTTCTAGAATATAATAGGCCTTTCAATAGGCCCAGTAATAATGTAAAATAACAACAATCCAATAAGCTTTTATAGATTAATATCATGGATATAACATTGCCCAACTAGTGTAGGGTCCATAACACATCTTAGCATAGAGAGTTAGACTATATAGATTTTTTTACAACGTTTGAAATCTTCCAAAGAGAGATGATTAGACAAGATCAAATGATGAACCCTCCAAATCTACCTAATTAATCTATCCCTTCCATTTTAGCTATTATCTTTGAGACTTTTGAGTCCTCCTTCCCTAAAGAAGATGAACATATCCTAGAGGATAATTTTGATGAAGTGCAGGTGTTTCAATATTTTAACAAGAACAATTATAATCTAATAAATAAGCAGCCATTTACTACTTTTAATCCTCCTAATAATATGGTTATCCCTCTAAATCCTAAGGTTAAAAATAATACTCCTCCCCCCAAAGATAATGAAAAACATTAGCAAAAAGAGGAATAGAATAAAATAGGGTACAATATTGTTGAGGATATGAAGAAAATCAAGACCAATATTACTCTTCATGAGCTAGCACAAATCATAGAGTAGAAGGAACTCTTATGGAAGTCCATTAGAAGAAGGTCTATTTCATAAAAGTCTAAGATAGCCAACACGAATGTTATATATAAAAGAAATCTTGAAGTTCCCCCTTTCTTACTGAGCATTTGATCATTTAGAATGAATATAAATAATTTCTTGGTAGATTCAAGAGTTTCAATAATGATGACGCCTAATTTTATTTTTCAAAATCTTGGTTTAATGCCAAAGCCATCCAAGAGGACTGTGTCACATCTAGATAGAATAGAAGTACCTATATTGGGAGAGTTAAATGCTATGAGAATTTAGGTTGCCTTAGAACCTAGAGCACATATGACTATTGACATCTTGGTAGTTGACATTCCTAAAGGGTATGGGTTGTTGTTGAGTAAAGATTTCTCAAAAATGCTAAATGGATATCTTTTCAAAGACTTTTCACATATCTAGATACCATAAAGAGGCATAGCCAACCAAATCATAATCGATTGAGAGCCAAAAATGAATCATCCTATTATGGAGTATAATACTACAAATGAAAAGGTAAGTTAAAAATATCCTATTATTAGAATTTACATATTTTCCATAAATCATGAATCGCCAAAATAAATTATAGGCCTTTCTCAATTATGGACCCTCCATTTCAACATATCAAGATCTAAGTAAGGATTAGGTGTTAGTATTAAGTTGATCAATACATAAGGAAAGAAACTATTGGAACCATACATGCTCTAATTTATATGCACCAATAATAGTGTAGAATATAAAGCCCTAATTTTGGTATTGTACTTCACCCTCAAGAATAATGTCAAAGAATTACTAGTATATGCAGATTCTAAACTCATTGTTAACTAGATAAAAAATAAATATCAATACAAATTGTCATATCTAAAGAAATACAAGCATATATCTTGGGATTTACATTAATCATTTAAATATTTTAACATAATATCTATTCTGAGAGAACAAAATGGAGCTATTGATTTACTAGTCACTTCAGTAACAAATTTGGCACCCTTAAAGGAGTCAACAACCTATAAGTTCTCCATTAAATTGGTATCATGTCCTTCAATACTAGACAATGTTTAAAATTTTCAAGGGTTTGATGATGACCAATAAATTATTTAGTTTTTGACAAACTTAGGATAATTTTAATCTAAAATAATCAATGACAAAGAGAGAAACCATGTGTGCCATGAAGAAGTGGATGAAGAGGGTGTTATCTAGATAAAAGAGAATAACATTAGGAATGGTCACCCTAGAAAGGACATTCAATATAGATCCTCAATCCCAATCATAAAGGTGGCTAAAGTTTAATGAAATTGAATTCAACTTAAAAAACATTGGCGATCAAAATAATTCACACTTCATTAATATTGGCTTAATTGCACACTAGAAGAAAGGAAAAGAGTCAAGGAACTAATTATCAGTTATAAATATGTAATTTCATGGACATATTATGACGTAAGTGTTTTCAATCTTAGAGTCATCACCCATACAATTCCAATCAATCATGATCATAAACCATTTAAGTAAAGGTAGAGGATGGTTAATCCTATATTAGAACCATTACTTCAAAAGGAAGTAGAAAAGCTACTAAGTTCCAGGATAGTCTTTCTTATTATACATTTTACTTGGGTAGCTATATTAGTTCCAGTCAGAAAAAAGAGTGGAAATATCAGACTTTGCATTGACTTCAAAAATACAAATAAAGCTTTAGAGAAGGAAAATTATCCTTTGTTCTCCTTATATAAGGTGATTTAAATAGTAAGTGGCTCTGAGATAATGTCTTTCTTGGATGTATTGTTAGGTTACAATTAATTACTAATCAAATAAGAAGATAGGATGAAAAAACATTTAATATGAAATGGTGAACATATGCATATAAGTGAATTCCATTTGGGTTGATCAAAGCTAGAGCTAGTTTTAATAAAGTAATGGATCATGCATTCCAAGGACTAATAGGTAAGTGAATAATTATATATATGGATGATCTCACTATTTTTTATAAAAATAGAGCTGATTATATTGACCATCTTTAGTCTATCTTTGAGAGGTGTAGGAAGTTTTGGGTATCACTTAACCCCAAGAAAAGTATATTTGGCATTATTAAAGGCAATATGTTAGGCCACATAATTACTAAGGATGGTATCACTATTAACCCAAAAAAGATTTAGGGGATTTAAAAAATAATGTTTTCAAATAGTAAGAAGGACCTCAAATCATTCTTTAGAAAAATAAATTTTGTAAGAAATTTTATATCAAGATTTTCATAGATTGTTAGACCCCTATACACAATGCTCAAATATAAAATCAAAGTGGAATAGAATATTGAATCTAAGAAGTCTTTCCAAGACATAAAGAAGTATATTTCATAGCCCTTAGTGTTGGTAAGCATAAATTTTACCAAATAATTTTACTTTTACTCATTCACCTTAGAACATACTATTATTTTCATGCTTATGTAGAAAAGTGAAGAAAGTGAACATCCTATTGAATTTATGAGTACTAAATTGAAAGATGTATAGCTCAAGTATTTCCTAATTAACAAGAAAATATTTACTCTTATCAAAGTAGTCAAAAAATTTAGACACTACATCCTCTAGAATAAGACCATCACCATAGTACCAAATCCTATTGTTAAGCTTGTGCTTGGATAGAATGAATTGGGGGATCATAGATATAAATGGATGTTGAAATTACAATAATTTGATATTGAAATTAAACCTACTAAGATAATTATAGGACAAGGCATCATTTAATTTATGACTAAACTAGACCCACACATTACCATTAAAGAGGTCTATCAAACACAGGTCTCTCCCAAAAATATTGGTATTAAAGTATTATTTAGTTCTTACTTGCTGAAACATGCCCCCAAGAAATTAAAAGAGTAAAAAATAGAGCTTTAAGGCTCAAGGCTACTCATTATATTATTAGAAAAGGAGTCCTCTACTGAAATAATTATGAAGGTATTTATATAAGATGTGTGTCACATGAAGAATTCTAGGAAATATTAGAAAATCTCCATCAAAATATAGGCAATGACCATCCATCTAGCAACACTACATCTCATAAAATACTTATAATGGGTTATTACTAGCCAAGGGTTTTTAAGGATACTCATATCCACGTAAGTACTTATCATGAATGCTAGGTTTTGGCTAAAAGAGAGGTACATACAACTATTCTACTATAGCCTATAATAAAAGGAATTTTGTTTTCCCAATGGGGATTAGACTTCATTAGTGTTATAAATCCAAATTCCTCAACTGGACAAAATTTTGTTCTCACTAATATGGATTAGTGAACTAGATGGACTAAGGCAATAACCACTAAGAACTCTATAGCCCAAGATATGATAAGTTTTCTTAAAGAACATATTACAACTAGGTTTGACACCCCTATCTCTTTAGTTTTTGATAATGGGATAACATTTCAATTAGTTGAATTCATTGAGCTAGCTTATGATAATTAGATTACAATTAGATCATCCTCTAATCATTACCCATAAGGGAATGGATTAGTTGAATCAACCAACATGAACTTCATAGTCATGATTAAGAATTTGGATGCAAATAATCAAAGGGAGTGGAATCTATTACTAAAATATGTACTCTAAGAAGATAGGACTAGGTAAAAATAGGCCCTTAAATATTCACCATATCTACTGGTTTATGAGAAATAGCTGATGTTCCCAATCATGATAAAATTACCAACATATTATTCTATACAAGAATACATACAACCCAATGATAGAATATAGTCTATATTATTGGATATTATCAAAATGGAAGACTTTAGGGATAAAACATTCAAAAATGTTCAACAAACATTAAGACGTGGTCAAGATATGGTTTGATAGGAGAATGAAATTCAAAGAATTTAGGATCTCTAATTTGGTGCTACTATGGGAAAAAGCTTATGAGAAAAAAGGAATGCATGAAAATTTTACCCCACTGTGGATAGGACGATATCAAATTTCAAAAAAAATGGGTAATAATGTATTATGTTTATAAGATATTGAAGGTAATGATTTGACATATCCAATCAATAGATAATATTTGAAGCATTAATTCATGGTTGCTCCCATCAAAAGAGGTCTCTGAGTAATAATAGACATTTTTGTAGAGGTAGGATTATATTAGATTAGATTTATTAGTTAGTTTCCTACTTGTATTAATTTTATTTTATTGGATTAGTTTGTGTTTTCTAGAGTAGCCCTTTTTTTCTTTTAGTAATTTTCCTTCTTTCTAGAATAGTTTTCCATTGATTTCATGACAATTGAATTTTGGTCAATCCTAGTAAAATCAAATAAAATTTGAGGTGTTTTAAATCCAACTCAAATCAAGGGTAATGCATACTTTAGTTCAAAACTTTTAATAAAAGTAAGCAATGAGAGAGTTAGCCATGAATATGTCCTAAAGCTAATGATTCCATCAAGTACGTGAAAGTTTCTCCCATAGTTCTATGTAAACTCATAAAACTCTCCTTATTCCCTTGGGTCAAATATACATAAAAATTTAATACTTGTTTAAGGTAATAATCATGGACATGGGCAAGATTTGACATGGCCATTTTGATCAAACCAAAATTTTAATAAGACCAACTCATTGTGGTCACCTTTTACCTCTTTCTAAAAGCAAAACAAATAAAATATTAAATTTATATAAAATTCACAATCCAAAAATATAAAATAAAATCAAAAAAATATTTAAAGCCTACATGATGAAATAATATCAATGTATCATGCATCATGAAAAATATGAAGGAGGAATAGGTGATCAAAGGTATCTATATCAGGGCTATCAACAATTGGCTGGTAGCATAGCAATGTCTGAGATCCCCATCTATACACCCAACAACCAATCAAAGTGAAACCAATGGCTCACCCTCATGTCTTTGCCTAAAAACCAGAGATAAGAGGTAAAGAACAACATATTCTACACATAAATCTAAGGTGTAAGTAAAGTTAGTATGTTGCATAGGATTATTAAGAGTCTCTTTCCATTTTTGGTTTAATTATTTATTTTTGGATAAATTTATGGTTGATATTGGGATTGTAAAACCCTAGATTCTAGTTTCTTTAAAACTCTAGAGTATTCACCCATGTGAGTTGCCATTTTTTGTATTCAAGACACCCCACCTTGTATTTTTTTTTTAAAGTGGGGACCCCCTTTATTTTTTGGAAAGAATAAATATCTCAGAGGGGTATCTATGAGATTTTTAGGGTTATGACACTTTTATTAGTGGTATAAATTTAGTGCTTTTAACATTGAATCATGTTGTGGTATACCTTTTTCATTTGGAAATACTTGTTTAGACTAACCTATTAATGAAAAAGATGGAAAGAATGGCTTTGCATGATAGTAATTTAGATTATTTTAATTTGGATTACTTAGTCATAATCAAAATTCATTTTGAAATCTTTCATTCATAAATTTATCTTCAAAAACTTTCTCTTTGGAAAATTTTCTCATCAATAACATTTGTTTCATGAAGATTTCATCGAAAATTTTCTATCAAAAAATTTGGTCTTTCGAAAAAAAGTTATCAACAAATTTGTTTCAAAAAGACTTTCTTTGGTAACTTTAATTTTGGATAGACTTAATTTAAAGGTTTATTTTAGATATATTTTCTTTGGAAACTTTCTCACTGAAGGCTTTGTGTTGGCCACTTTCATTTTTGAAATTTCACTTTAGAAACTTTTTTTTAGAGACTTAGTCATTGAAAGCTTCATTTTAGTAAATTTATCTTTAAGGAATTTACATATGATTAATTTTACCAAAACTAATCTTCCCTAAGAGTTCTTTATCTTTAGCAAATTTGGTCTTTGACAACTTTGGTCTTTGATAATTTTTGTTTCAACAACTTTGGGATAAATTATTTTGGAGCAATACTTTTGAAATACACTCTATGCTTCAAATTATTTTAGCCCAAAGGCAAATTTTGACTTATATTGACTGGACTATGTAATGACACATGGTAAAAAAAGAAAGGTTACACCATGGTACCCTGAATGAGAAGGAATCCTATATGGCATGTACACTAGGACAAGGTAGTCAAATTTGAATTGAATGAAGGTGATGAGTTCATATATGTTAATGATGAATAGCACACAAAATATAAATTAATAAATAAATATATTTACATAGAGTCCCTAGTTGATTTCACATCATTTCATCTTTGAGTTTAAGTAAAATTTATCCTTAAGTGATCCTAAAAGCCCTGATTACTATCAGAGTGAGTTATGATCCATGAAATTTAGTCTAGTGATATATGCCATTATCAAAAACTTGAGCATACTAGTACTCATCAAATTACCATGGAATAATTGTCTAGGTCCTATAAAGGAGCCTTTACACCATTTAGGTTATCTATCAAGCACTCCATAGAGTATTTGGGCATAATTTTTTATGCCACTAAATTCAATGGATGTTATTTAAACTACACAGCATTATGGGAAGTAGTCAAAAAATTAGACTCATTTGTACTTGAAGAGGACATCTCAACTGAAGATAAGTATCTAGTAAAGGACCTAATCCCTTTCAAATGCCAATACCTACATTATGTAACTACAAATTTGGAGGTTATTTTATGCATAAATTTACTATGGGGCCTATTCTTCAAAGGTAAAATAATGGATGGCAGATAGCTTCACTATATTGACAATAACATAGTTGTCACATATATAACAAGCAAATCATTTAACAGGTATTTGAACTTACCCATTTCAGATGTCTCTTTTTATTTGCACACTCTTATCACATGAAATAAGTCCAATAATGTGGAGTGATCATTATCACGGTGGTTCCTCCTTGGGTAAGTTTCACTTTGAAAGAACATGTCAAGATCCCTGTCCTCATCACATGTTTCATAATGGGAATCCATGTGGGATTGACACTATTAAACAAAAATTTTATACATGTGAGTATATAATTCCTACACTTGGAGTGGGTTCCCCTTCTAGACCTACTAATTACTTTGGAGCACACCTTCATTTTAGGGGAAGTGATCAGTGCATGCCTTCAAAAACAAATATTGCATAAGGATAAATGGACACTGGGTGGAAATTTATACATGATGTCTTATTTGTTAGACATAGTCATGGGGACAATATATAGACACAATGGAGTCCTATGGGATCCAAACATAGAAGTCATCAAGAACCTAATTTATGATTACTATTCATTTTTGCACATATATTCATATGTGAGAAACATAGCTAAGATCATTGAGGACCTTTATCTTCAAGTCTAGATGGCCATCCATGGATAGACTTTGGAAATAATTTCCTATAGCATAACCCAAATACTTACCAACATTGTAGGAGACTACTGGTTCTATCTAAACTACATAGTTATTATGGTGGCTAGCCACAAGTTAGATCCTCGTTAGCTCCCAAAGTTCATTCCAAAAAAGGTACCTAAGCAAGAAATTACATACCAAATATGGAATAACATTGAGGAAGAGTTTATAATAAACAATAATGCCACATTCCATGTATCCCACATCACCATTGGAAAATGAATTATAAAATTCACAGGTAGTTCAAGGAGGTTAGGAATGTTATTAAGCCACATGCATTACCTACCCTCCCTCATAAAGATTATGATCCTTATGGAAAAGTTCAAAATAAGATTCATACCCTTAGCCTCACTTACAAAAAAAATCCAATTCATCATGATTTTACATTCTTAAATGCCAAAGACAATGAGGAAGTTAAGGAAAAGGATTTAACTATAGGATTATGTGAGGACTTACTGAGAGTGAAAAGGGTAGAACCATCTCTTACACATAGTGAAGTAAAGTTTATGATCCTACCACTTGGAAGATGGATATATTCTAATTTTTTGAGTAGTGGGACATCATAGATGCTAAAAGGAGAGGGAAAAGATCCCCATATATCTCAAGGCTAACCCCAAGACCAATAATAGCTGGTAATTGAGGCACCACTCCTATGAGCATAAGATAAACAAGCTAAGGACAATAATTGCTTACCTCCACATAAGTTAAGGACGAATAAGAGCTCCCATCCCAAGCTTCAATATTTGAATTTCTATAGGTTAAGAAAGAGCTGGTTCAGGAGATAACTCAAGTAAGAGGTAGTGTGCAAAGGGAAGAAGTCAAGATCATATACTTAAACTCCTCTGATGAAGAGGAAATGGTGGCTTTTTCAACCCCAACACCTAGTATTATTTACCATTCTCTTCCATAGTAGGCAATGGTTTAATAAGCTATTAGATCAACCAAGTGATATTAAATAAATCCTTAGGGAGATATACCATGGACCCATCCAACATAAGAGGTGAATGAAGAAGAGTTACAGTAGGTAAATTTATTGAGCCTATAAGCATTAAAGGTTAAGGCACCTTTGACAGGTGAATAATCAAGTGAGGGTATTTTGATCATATACCCTTTAGGACTTTTTTTTATGTATTTACCTATATTTTCCATCTCCCCTAGGCTAGTTGTGTCTACATTAATTCTTACTCGGGAATTTTCTATAGGATTACTTTTAATACACCCATGTATGAGTTTTACCATTACCTCTTCACCTATTCCACCCTCCACTACTATGGCTTCCATTCCAGTAGTGTATATCCCATTAAAATTAGTTTTGTCCATTCCATCCATTTCCTAATCCATCACTCCAATTTTATCTTATACACAATTTGGTTAACCTTTGCCTTCTTCCACTCTAACCACCATAACCATAATAGTTACCACCAAAAGGGCACCTAGGAAGCAACCAGTCTTTGTTATCCACCCAATGTTATAATTTGGAAACATAGACTGGTCAAATATCATGTAGCAAGCAATTCCCAATCCTTCTACTAAAACTAAGCCTAAGCCTGAAGAACATGCACAAGTATAATTTTAAACTTTATATCCATCAAAACTCATGCTTCTAGATTGGGCTAAGGAATTAGGAGCCTCAACCTCTAAGAGGCCCAATTTTAAGATAACTAAACTACTAAAATGAGATCATTTTTTGATAAGGCTAAAACATCACTACAATGGGTAAGGAAGAGGAAGATTGAAGATAGATTGGATAAAACTTTAATCATGGAGGAGAGGGGAGAAGTTTACTCCCTTTACAAGAGTAAAAATAGACAAAAGGGTCAGTCCTATATGGAGACCCATAGAGAAGCAATCATTAACATATATGAATGGACCAAAATGGATAGATAAGAGCTTGAAGAGGAATTAGAAACTCGTAGATAGAAAAAAACAAGTGATTTAGGTTCCCTAAAGCATTAAGTAAGATGTGTAGACTAAAACACTTAGGATGTATGAGATTCTTGATTCTATTTATTATTTAAGAGTTCGTTTGGATCCTCGTGTCAATAATATAACCATATTATTCAAAAGTCACAGAGAGGATGATAATAAACTAAATTTTTTAGTGTTATATGCCCCTAATAAAGCATTTATCCATTTATAATTAATGACCCCATTAGAGGCATCAAATGCTTTAAATTTAGCATTAATACGAACACATGAAGATCGAGATTGGGTTTTTTCCTCTAAGACTTTAGTGAATAAGTTGGCTGAGCAAGAGAAATAGGCTAAGTAAATTTTGATAGAATTGGAATTGATTGCAATTCAAGATAAAAAAAATGCAATATAGTAACTTAGGACACATTTGATCAAATGATTAAACAAGCCTCTAATTTCTTCAAGCAGAGTCTATAAGGTTTGAAATTAGAAGACATTGTAGACAAATTAAGCATTGCTAGGAAGAAGTATACATAGGTGGAATTCTTCTAGATTGGCTTTAGAGACATAAAGATAGAACATGCCAAATTGATGGAGTAGATGCATAGGGTAACAAGGACACACCTCCTAGATATGAACCTAATACAAGTAGAACATGATAATTAATACAAACACTATTAGAACTTAGATTCTAATAAAAATGATTAGAAGACGTTGTAGACAAATTAAGCATTGCTAGGAAGAAGTATACATAGGTGGAATTCTTCTAGATTGGCTTTAGAGACATAAAGATAGAACATGCCAAATTGATGGAGTAGATGCATAGGGTAACAAGGACACACCTCCTAGATATGAACCTAATACAAGTAGAACATGATAATTAATACAAACACTATTAGAACTTAGATTCTAATAAAAATGCAACACAACAAATGCCACCTACTAGTTCTACTACACCAACTCCACCTACAACACCAAAAACTACAATCATGTTAATTACACCTTGTTTTATAGTGCCCATGGTAATAACAATTCAATTAGCTAGTACATCTCCAATTACTACTATAGTTATTATATCATCAAGCATGAGTACTACTATAGTTATAATGATAATTTTGATAGAAATTAAGAAAGAGATAATTTAGCATTAAGGGTAATTTTGTATCAATTTTTCATGGAACCATTATAACTAGATAATTAAGTCCTAGTTGCTTTTATAATGTAATCAACTGAATTATTTTTTTAGCATGCCCATGTTGATTGACTAAGATATCTATAATTTATTATCATGTAACCAATACTTTTCTTATAGTTTATCAAAATTTAAACAAAGTGTTATAAACTTTTAGGATAAGGTGACCCTTCCCCAACATATTTATATACATGTAGAAACCTCTTTTCAAAGGATCAGAGTTTTGAATGAATATACATAAAGAAATCAAGGAATTGATTGTCATGAAATTATATTTGTTCTGTATTTTTCCATCTATATGTTAATAAATTTAATTTTTATTTGTTTATGATTGATTCAATAATTATAAAGTGTGAAAATGCTATAGATGAATCTAACTTTTATAATAATGAATATTAGTCTTGGATGTGAAATATCTAGTGAAGATTGATGAATTTCATTGATTTAGGTAGTTAATATAAGTTTAATAGATAATCCAAGGTGTGTATAAGTATCTCATTTGATATAGTATTTTATGTGTGAGCCGTAGCTACCCTAAATAACTTCTTGATCTGAGCTATAATATTTTATCCAAAGGTATGCAATAGTAGCCTTGAGAAGAGAAACCTTTAGTTGAGACTAAAAAGTGTCTTATATTTGATTACCCTAAACTTCTATCCATGTTTGTTCATGATTGTGAAAAAGCTACAAATAACAAACATTGGTTCTTGAGATACTTGTACACCAAAGAGACAGACTGAGAAATTTAATTTCAAAGATATAGAACCTTATTTTTGACTTACCCTTATTTTTGAAGTTTCTTTAAAATATTTCCACCATAGATTAGTATTTCACCCATCTAACTCACTTATTGATTTATTATTTTTATTATAATACATGCATCTATGCACAAACCTTGTTAAACAACCCATAGTATCAACCTTCTATTCTACCACCAAAATTTTCAAACCACATACCTACAACTTATGCCTTGGAGTGGAACCTAGTTCCATAGAGATCCAAAAATGTTAGCGGTTACCTCATTTAAAATTATCTGAGTTATGCATGAAACCCACTCCAATAGGGTTAAAGAGATGCAAGGTAAAAGGGATTAGAGACAAAAGCTAGTTATCACTAAATTACCTATAGTCTCCACCTGATTTGAAAAATAGAGTGGTGCCATTCAGAGGGTTAGGAAGAGAAAGGTAGTGATTATAGATACAATGGAATAAATTGAATTTGAACAAAGGGCAAACCTATTTTCCCTTGATAATAAATACAAAATTAATCCCAATGATCTAACTAAATATATAAAATATTCTTGTTCTTTTATGGATTCAGTCAAAGAAGTGATGAAATAACTATACATGAGTAAGGAGGAGGCATAATAGAGATTATTGTAGATATTGATTATTCATGCCACTCATTAAATTTTTGACAACATATAGAGTGTAACCACCAAATTATACTATATTTTGAATAGTATTCAATTTTATAAAGGAGAAAGCCAATCTAAAAGGACAAATGTGATCAAAATATGGTACTTGTTAAAAGAATATGATAAAAAATCTCACATTTTTGGTCTAGTGTTCCATTAGTAGTGAATTCAACTAGCTAATTCTAATTTCTAGACAAGATGCAACATGGGCCTTGAGCTATGTAATTACCAAAAGGGATGGTACCCTCAACTAGCATGACTAGATGAAGAAATTAATTAGATAGTTTTTGAATCATGAGAATGAGGCCTTGGAGATTTTGAAGGATATGAGGGTCACTGATGTGATAACCTTTGTTGGAGAGTTAGTCAATAGGCCAAATTTTGAAACACTCCTTAAATTAGATGAAAATAGATTTAAGGAAGAAGTTGAAGGAATAGTGTACAAAACTAATTATGATATTTTGAAGCTAATAAATATTTATAAGGACAAAGTGACAAAGGAAAATTCCTTTGGAGTTGAGTTAAAGAGCTCAAAAATAGAACACACAAGTTTGATGGATGAAGACATCAAAATATTTAAACCTTCTTTGCTAAATTTTGACATTATTAACAAAGATTTTGAAGTAACACATGTATTATTCAAGGAACTCAAATCTAAAGAAGGAGCTTCAAGGTCACTCTCAAGAACAATTAAATTGTTAATTCTACCAAATCAACACATGCTTCATAATTTCATGGATATTTATTCATTCATACTCCAAGTGGGTTAGTTTTGATTCTTCAAGGAACTACAGTGGCCACTTTAGTTTCAATATTTATTCATCAATCATCTTTATCTTCTGGTGGTGCCACATCAACACCCTTGTAAATATAAATACATATCTACATGTTTTTTTTTTATGGTATAATAGTGGTTCCTAATTTATTTTGTGCACACACACACACACACACATATAGATATATATATTGTATTTTTAATCTAGGAATTTTATTTTTGGTAAACACTTTGTACATACATGTTTTGCATGGTTTTGACACAAAACTATTTTTGGAGATGTAAATTTATAATTTTCTTATAGGATGAGACCTTACCCTCCCCAAGCCTATATATATTAGTATCCTCCCTATCCCAAAAGGAGGAAAATTTTGGCTTTTAATATTAATAGGAAATTATATGGATTATTCTATAGTTATTCTAAATGTGTAAATCTTATTATTATCCAAACCTGTGAATCTTGTAAGAATTTATATCATTATTATATCTTAGTCTCTTGGTTGTACATTATTTTTATTTTCAATACAATTATTCATATTGTGTTAATGTTAACTAGAATGCCTTTTGTGTATTAAATCACAATCCCCCTTGTAGATGTGCAAACATAATCTTACAAATGTGGCAACCTTTGATTATATATTCTTAAGTTTATTATATTACTATTTCATTAGACTCATAACTATTCTTTATCATTGGTATGCTCATATCATCTTACAATAAACATTGGTTTTTTATTTTTCGTCCAACCCCTAGTTCAAGACTTGACTTAGAAAGGTTTCATCTTCTTTGATCCACAAGATTTGTTTTCTACCTTACCTTTCTTTATTTTTGAGTTTATTTTGGTCAAACCCACCTTAGGTTAGATACATCATCTATATACCCATTTCAAGTATATTTATATTCATCCATAGTTTAACCATCTATGGTAAACAACTACTTTAGTCACCACTATACCACCAAAAATTTATTTACAAAACCTAATACCTTGCAACTCATGCCTTGGAGTGAATTTATTTAAATAGTCTTGAAATGTTAGAGGTTATATTTTAAGGTTCCCTGGTGTGCATAAAACAAACATTAACACTAAATATGTAACATTTTTTCAAACAAATATTTTTAGGAAATACTATGTTGTGTTCATGTTGATTGCCTATAATTCATGCTTTCCTTTATGCACTTCTTTGAGTGTATTTATTGCCTACTATTATCTTGAATTATATTTATTGTTTAATAATTTGAATATGATCCATTTATTGTGTCCCCCATGCCTTTTTTTAACATATTTTAAAATTTGAATATGTCACTCTACGTTTTATGTAAATTTTAATGTCATTATATGATTTTTGGACATTTGACTAAGTCACGTCTCTTTGAAAGTGAAAAATTTCAACACATTACTTATATGATGTCTCTTTAGACCATTATATTCTTTGCATTACTTTTAAGTGACCTTGTGTGTGTGATTTATTTCTTATTAATCTTGTGTTTTTACTCTTTATACATTTCCATGATATACATCATGCATCTTAGGACTTGATGTGATCACATACTATGTGTTTCAATGTTATATCTACCTAGACATGATTATCCTATATGATACATGATATAAACATAGCTTATACTTTTATATTATCTTTTTGAGGTAATATAACTACCAAACTATACTTCTTATCACCTCAATTAGGGGAGGAATAAGTGGGGGCATGTCATAGAGGCATGACTTCCACATGTTAAAAATTCCAAATTATAGTGGGGGCATGTTATATAAACATGTTATCCACATTTATATTAGTACTCAACATATCTAGATCATAGTGGGGGAATTTTATGGAAACATGCTCTCTAAATTTTCACTAGTTCTCATATTCTCTAGATTCATTAGGGGCATTTCATAGAAACATGTCCTCCAACTTACACTGATTTCAAAATCAATATATTTCATAGTTATATGATTTAGATACATATTTGTGGTAGGATTATATACATTGGTATTATTATCATACCTAAATCTCATATTAAAACACATATGAGGTAAATATTCTATGTAAAGAGCATCTAAATTTTCAAAATCAAGTCAATTTCTATCTTTTAAATACTATTATGGATTATTATCATACCCAAGATAGACTATTATTGATCAAATCTACTACATTAGTTGGTTTACCTTTGAAATATTGAGTTGATTAAATCACTCAATATTAACAACCTTAAAGGTTAGATACATATGAAGTGAATATGCCTTGAAAAGGGCACATAAAATCAAAATCAAGTTAATTTATATATTTCAAATAATATTATAGACTATTATAATACCTATGATGGAATATTATTGATCCAATATACTACATTAGTTGGTTCACCTTTGGAAGGTTGAATTGATTAAATCACTCAATATTACTAGCCTTATAAGTTATATTTGATTAAATCATCTAAATTTATTAGACTTATATGTTATATTTTATTAAATCATCCATCCTAACCATATATATAGTGTGATTTGATTAAATCACTCACACTCATGAGATCATGCACATATTTGGGTTATATTATTGAGATAAAATAAGCTCAATGACAATGTTGTAACTCACCCTTACGCCAAGGTTGGGGAATGCATCCTCTAATATCTCTCTCTATATATCTACTTGTAGATTTATATATTTATATATTCTTAGTTTCAATTTTTCATTATGAGTCATCTTTCCAAATCAAGTTTCCAAAATTCAAGATGGTTGAATCAACACACGTGTACTCATATCCTTGCTCTTATTACTTTCAATAATTTCAAATTCTTTAAATTTTATATTTCATAGATTGATTATATATTATAACATTGTCTTGGTTGAAATTTAATCACACTCAAATCACTTGAGTTGGCTCATGAAAAGATAAGGTGTGTTATACACACCCAGGTATGCATTTATTTCTTTTAAGCTAGTAATTCATTACTAGATTAAATGGAGGGAAATATATATATACTAAAATCTGATTTATATATTACCTTAGTCATTTACACTCAAAAAATAATTATCATGGTTGTATCTTTTAGTTCTAGACCTTCCTACTACCAAGAGACTCACATTCACTATCTTTTTGTGTTGAAATTTCTTCTCTTAGTCTCACTATTATTATTCTAATGACCAGGCCTTCTACACTATGAAAAAATATTTAACCTAATTTTTATCCTTCACTATCATTTATAGACCTATTTAGGTTTTTTTATCTCCTTTAACATATGCATCCCAAATAGACACATGCATCAATACAAGTGTCCACTTTTCCTACAAAGTGTCCAGTGTCAAAAATTCAACAAATTTTTAAAATAAATATATCCTAAAGGTTGTCCTATGTGATTTATTATGATATGTTTATAAAGGGTTTGTAATGTATATAATATTAACCCTCATTCGTTACTCACCTAGAAAACACCTATAAATCACATACAACTCACAAGGCAATATATCATGAAGCACCAATCAATTATTCAAGTTAGAAAACCTACCCTATTCATTCGTATTTACATATAAGTCATAGTATTATTATTTCCAAGGGTTTTAAGTGTTGATGTGTTTTTTATGTATACCCCTATAATTTACTATGAGGTAGCCTCTAACATCTTAGGATCGATTAAATGTATCACTCCAAGGTATGAGTTATAGGGTATTCAATTTTATGTTAATTTATTAGTGGAATAATATAGAATAATATGGGTTATCTACCATAGATGTTTGAACTTATGAATGAACCTATATCTAATTTAATTATGTGGAAGGATGATGGTCTTAACTAAGGTGGGTAGGAATTCCAAAGAAACTCAAAAAAAAAGGAAAGGGAAGGCAAAAAAGAAAAGCATGTGGACTACCCAAGATAAAACCCTTTAAGACCATCACTTGACCAAGATTTGGATAAGAAATCAAAAACCAATGCTTTTTTCAAGCTACCATATCACTTGAAAACCAAACACAGTTAAGGAGTCAAAGGAAATAAATAATACAATACACTCAAACATACACAATCAAAAGTTGCCACATTTTTTTAAGATTGATTTTATGCACCCACAATGGGGGATTATGATTAGTATATAAAATGAATTAAAATTAGTTGTAGATCAAAATGAATAGTTTTATTAAAAAGATAACTCATGCATAAAATAAATAAGATACCATAATTATGTTCTATCTTACACAATCCATAGAACTAGAGAAGAATGAACATTTTCACATAGAGATCAAGTCTAATATAACTTATTATTAATCTTAGCAACCAAAATTATCCTCCTTTTGTTACTAGGAGGTTATAAATATATATAGGATTGGGATGGGAAACGCTTTGTCTCGTAAAGCTTCATTTAAAATTACAAGTTTAAAAAATAGAGCATTGTGTTTAAAATCATGTAAAAGATGCATGTGCCATGGAAATATTTAAATAGCCTCTTCAACTAAAAATATAGTATCCATGTGATGTGAATGGGTTAGTAACTAAATTTATAACTTAATAATATCATGAAAATACATATTTATTTTTAGATCATGGTGATGATGTGACACTAATGACTAAAGAGGTTGGTACAGTAACTATAGATTATATTGAGGTAATTATTATAATTCTTTGTGGTATCAAAATTGAGCCCACCAAAGTTTTCAAAACTATGAATCCAAAAAACTAAGAGCTTTATAAAGCTAGGGTAGTACTAATAGTTAGTTTCATGCTCGGTGTTAGCCTCAAAACTACTTATTTGGAATTTAGCTCTTTAAACAATGTATAAGATGTATCAAACTCCTTATTTATCATATCAAAATTGAGTAATGAAGGATTTAAGATTTTGATAGCCTCATATATTAACCTTTCTTGCTCAGCTTCTAAGCTCTTAAATTCAACTCCCAAATCTTCTAACCTTGTTACTCTATCATTTGAAACACTAACCAACTATAATATTTCTTCATTGGTTCTATAAATGGTGATCTCAACTTCTTCTTTGAAGTTGTCTACAGTCACCTAGAGAAGGTTCAAAAAATTAGGCCTATTACCTAATTCTCTTATAGCGTATTTACATCAGTAACCCTCATATCTCACAAAAATTTTAGGGCCTCACTTTCATGACTAATAAAATGTTCTATCAATGTCTTTGTTTGTTTATGCCAATTAAAAGAAGCATCCATTCTTGAAATCATATAATTTAGGCACCAGGAGGCATTCATGTTAGTCATAAGATTAAATTATTAGAATGTATGGTCTTATAACATTAAACTAAAAAAATTAATCTTCTTTCCAATTCCTTCATATGATTCCAAAATTTAACAATATTTTACATATTAGGTTGTCTCCCTATCTTGAAAACCTTGATATTATACAAAATATTCTACATTTTGGTGGTTGAACTTTGTAAATTAATAATAATCTCCTCAAGAGCCTATATAATTTTTATTTATTGTAGTCTTTTCAAAGAATATTCCTTACTTTGATACATTTCTTTCATTGCATCCCTCATGGTATCCACAAAATCACAAAAAAAATCTATATATTCTAGGAGATCATTTGGGTTTATTTTGGGCCTATTTTCTAAATGGAAAATATTCTCCCTCTATCCAAACTCTATCTCTTATTTTGTCTTCAGATTCACCACCTTCATCTTCCTTACTATTTTAATAGTTCAACTCTGCTTATCAAATTGGGTAGAGACTGTAAGTAATTTAGTAACAACAAATTTTTGTCTCTCATTCATGGCCTCTTACATTTATTTTACCCATTTTAGAATAATTATAACCATTATTTCATCATCTTGATTTAGGATTTTTGATGTGGAAGAATGAGTATTCATAAGAGGGGGTGTAAATGCTTAGGGTGCCAATGAGGCACCTATTTGAATAAAAAATTGGAGAGGTGAATAGAAAACCTTCTCCCATGGGTATGGATCCCTTTTTGGAGTGACCTCAGCCAAAAATCTGATCAATCATAGGGTTATTTCTATAGTCATTATATCGGATGTTATATGTGATGACTATAGAATTAGTAACTGCAATTAAACTAACCTTTTCTTTAATACTAGTGGGTCCTAAGGGTTAAAAATGGATACAATCACTAAATTATCAAATTGGATTACCTTGGGAGTAATTATTAACTTATTATAAGAAATAATAGTTGAATCATTAATATAACTAGACAAAATATTCTTAGGAATAACTAGAAGTAAATCTATAATTGGGATTTATACACTATAAATCAAAGAAAAAACAGAAGAGACTACCTCACCAATGCTCTAAATATGTTCCTATTTGAGGATTTACTACTTAGGTAGCTAGTTGAGGTTTATTTCTCATGTTATTCTCCTAGACTCAAGGATTTGGATTTTTCTATTTCAGCCTCTTCATCATTTGGTTATGCACCTGTACTCATTTATAATTCTTCTTCCTTCACTGCTTTTTCATCATCAATCTTTTCATTAGTGGGATAGTCAACCAAAGATATTATATGTTTGGGCTCTTATTTTTATGGTTCCATAACATCTAATTCATCCTTTTCTTCCTCTCCCTTTCCCTCCTTAAGAGATTATTCTATAATTAGAAGACCAAGTACTTTGCTTTCTTCTTATTTCTTACCTTTTGAGGAAGTGGATGAGTCTTTTGATTTCCTCTAGTAGGTAAATATGGTGGGAGTGGAAGGTGGATAGGAGGGTGAAATAGATGAATGATAAGTATGGTAAAGATATCACTCTAAGGTGGTGGTGAAGGAATAATTTGTGTGACAATAATGGTGGGATGGAAGGTGACCAGAGTTGGCATGGTAGGGAGGTCTTGAGGAGAGGTATCTATTGATAAGTTTGACCTCATAGGTCAAATTCTCAACCCTATCATTCAAAAAAATTCTTGTCATGTTTTTTCCCCTATTAATTAGTATGTTGGTCTTTTAATTTCTTTGAAATAGTCATTCAAAGTCTTGATTAGTAGAGTTTAAGGTATTTTTGATGAAATTAAGGTTTTGATCATCATGGTCATTTGTTTATCTAGCCACCTTTGTGACCAATTTTAGGTTGTGTCAAGAGGTGAAAAGAGTATATAACATCATAAGAGGATTTATGTCTTGTGTTAGAGTTATATCATGTTTTATAATTGATCTAACTAGTTGGTGACATGTTTAACTAACTTCATGACCTAGTTTACTATATCTCAAGTCATTTTATGGATTCTGGAATAGGTTTTGAATGTGAATGATATTATAATATAATAATAAGTACATGGGAAACTTTTTAGGCATGAAAAGTATATTGGATCCATTTTTTAGTAGTTTCATTAGACTTCTTAGGTGATTGTGGTAGTTTTAGTGTTAAAAATCTTATTTTAAGGCCATTCATACAATTATTCAAGGTAAAATTGAGCTTAAAGAATATTCAAGACCTTATTTTTCCATTAAAATGTTAAATAAATTATTTATAAAAAAAATTAGGTCTTAAAATGAATAAAACTGATTTATCTCTCATATTGACCTCCTTGGCAGCTCTAGAAGGGCCATCAGTTTTTGCTCAGTATGGTTAGCAGAGAGAGTTAGGTATAAATATATTTGTAAATTATAAGGACCTTAATTAACTTAAAATTGGTTTAATTTTATATCATATTCATCCCCCCATATTTATGAACAATCGATAAGAGCATAAGGGGGTCACTATGAGCTAGTCATCCAACCAAGGTCTAGGTTTGTCTCTATTTCTTCAATTCAAAGCTTGATGGATAAAAATGGTTTTAGGGGGATTGTTTCATGGTAAATAATACCTTTTTTATGTTTGAATCATCATGTAATTTTCCTTGATTATGGGATTTTTTATAGGAAATAAGTTTCTTATCTTGACTTGAGATTTGGTATTTTTTAAGAAATCTTGATATATCAGTTGAATGCATTTGTTTTCATGAGTTTTTAAGCTCATGTTTCAGGTACAGTACATATATTTCATCCATTAAAAAATTTATGTACTTTCATCTTGAAAATATCTTTCTTAAGATAGCTTGGTTGGTCATTTGGCCCTTCCACAAGGTATATTAATAGGTCTAATGAGATTCTCAGTGTGAAGAGCATCTTAATGAGGTTTTCATGATAGTGAGGTCAAGGAACCATGCTCTCTTAAGAGTTAAAAATATATCTTTTAGGCCTAATGAGAAATCTAAAAGCACATTATGGAAGTTAATAAAAGTTATATTGACTTATGAAGATGAAGAGGTTTATTTTGAGGTCATGACATTGTCTGATAATTTTCATAGAGTTTTCAAGATGACTAGAGACACTTTTGGGAGCAATAAATTTAGTTTAATATCCTCAAATGCCTAAAATAGAACTAAATTACTATGTGAAATTGTGTTTCAAATTCAAGAGACCTTTTAGAAGATTGTATGTTCCTTAAAAGTGTGTTGAGGTTGTTATATGGATAGTCATAGATGACTTAGCAAACATGAAGGAATGAGGATGAGCTCAAGATTGAGAAGATACAACAAAATCATGAAGAAACTTCTTTAAAACCTAGTTTAGTAGAGTTTAATGTAATTTAGCATTATTTAAGGTAACATGTTGTTTCTTGTTTCCATGTTATTCAGACCTTCTCATGGCAAATTAATGCTTATTCAATCTAGTTGGGAATATGAAGGGGTAAATAAAGTTATTAAGATCATGTTGGTCTCTTGGAACCAACCTCCCACCTCTCTTTAGTTTGTATGTAGGGAGTAAAAGTATCACCTATAATATTTAAGGATAATAGGTTTATGGTGAAGGAAGTATGAGTGTTATGAGAAGAGTTATTGAGATAATGGTTGGTATTAGGAGTTCTCAAATAATATCAATGAACACTTAGAATTTTGTAATAATGAGGTAAGTGTCATGATGTTTTAGTTTTTAGTCCACCAAATGGTCATATATAGCTTAGCCATGAGATTTTGGTCTACAATAAATAGTCTAAATGTAGTGAGAGCTTCTTGTCTAAAGTTCATAGGACTTGAAGAAGCATATGAGGTTTATAATAGAGTATAAAGAATGGTGGATTCATCCATTGAATATCAATAGGAGATTAACAAATTATACATTATCAAAAGAACATCTACAACCATGATCTACCTAAATTCATATAATTTTCATAATATGCTTGTTAATTAAGTGAGTTGACAATAATATATTTGTCATATGCTATGTGGATCCTTGAAAGAGAGACAAGAAGTGTCATGGAGTTGACTGGAGGTATGAAAGGAGCTAATAAACTAAAATGTGGCTTTTTATCCCTAAGTAGTCCAATAGTGACCTACAGGACCTAAGCCTGTAGGTCTTTGTTATACCCAACATCCCCCTTCTTTCTATAAGAAATCAAATTATTATCTTGATTTTGGGCCCCCTCTTTTATATGTTTATGCAAATTCTAGGAAAGTATCATGATTTAGACTCTAATACTTTGGTAAGATGGCATCAATATTATGTTTTCATAGACTAAATATTTTGTTCTATTATTTTCTTACTTCAAGGTAATTATTATGGACTTATTTTTTCATGGCCTAACCTTCTTCAAGAGTTTTTGTTAGGATTTATGATTTTGATATTTTCTCTTCAAAACTTTCATTCTGCATGAATTGGTCTTTGGGTTCATTGTGTCTAAAACATTTTGTCTAACAAAATTTTCTCTTCATAGAATTTTCCCCACAAAAAATATACTAAAATAATTTCCTTGAGTCAGACTTATTCTTACAGACAATCTTGTTGATACACTTTTCCCAACCAAATTTCCCTTTGGCTCCTTTAAACCTACCCTTTGTGTTTTGTGTAACTTTCCCTTCATCCTTTTTGATATTTCCCTTTGGAATTATTGAAGTATATCCTTCAAGACTTTTGTCATGGATAAATTCCCTATGAAGTAGACCCTTTGGATTGTTTACAGATAGAAATTACCCTTTAGCATTTTGAAATGACCCTTCAACATTTTGAAATTACCCATTGAGACTTTTGAAATGCCCTTTTTTCCTTACCAACATACCCTTAGGGATTTGCTCAAATATGTCCTTCATCCTTTTTTTTTTGCAACCATTTTTATTGATAGAATTCCTTCAGACATTTTGTAATTGCCCTTCAGCCCCTCCACACTTATCCTTTAGGACTTTTGTCCCACACCTATCCTTCAAGGATTTTGTCTTGAGCCTTTGCATTTTTGAACCTTTCCTTTGTACATTTCATCTAAGACACTTTCCCCAATCCAAATGAATTCCTTCAGACATTTTTTCTGAGAGAATTGGGTCTTTGGGGTAATTGTTGAAGACATTTTATCTAAAACAATTCCCCTAATGGAATTCCTTCAAGACTTTTGAAATGACCCTTTGGCTTACATTTACCCTTCAAAACTTTTTTCTAGGGACACATATTCCTTTATAATTACCAAACTTAACCTTCAAGACTTTTTTGGTTACCCTTTAAGACTTTTATAAGGGCCCTTTCTTATGGCACTCTACCCTACGAAGTAGACCCTTCAGGGATTTTCACCATGAAGTAGACTTTTTGGCCCTTTTGAACATGCCCTTCAAGACTTTTGTCTCAATAATTTGGTGTAGAGAGCATTTTCATTATTTTTTAGCTTAATTCTATATTTTAGCCCAGGCCTAAATCATATTTTATTAATACTAAAAACCATGAGCTAGAATATTCATGCAGGGTCTTTTTTACTTATTTTCAGAATTATTATGCTCAGTCATTTTTTTCTTATCTACAAGAGTAGGGAATATTGAATAAATGATGTGTGTTAAATTCAAAGGATTAAATTTGATATTCACATGGATGTCATTTGACAATCACGAGGACATCATTATATGGTTATACAAATGTCAAATTTAACCTTGGTAATGATTAATTTATGGAATCAAATTTAATAGTCACATAGACATCATTTGAGACTCACAAGGACATCATTTGATAATCACATAAACATCAAATTTAACCTCATAAATTACTCATTTAAATTCAAATCAAGATCATATGACATGCACCCATTAGAGCCCATTTGATCGATTCATGTGAGAGTGAGTTGAAATGTCAAATCTATATGAGAGTGATAAGTGTCACCATCATGGGATCCTATTTCATAGATACAAAAACCCATGGGAAGAAGCAAGGAGCTTAGTACATAAATATTAAAATCCTCAAAAAGATGACAAATTGCACACATATGAAGAAGAGCAAAATAGGGAGCTACCAAGTGGCACACTCACATTCCATCATGTAAAGGATCAATAGTACGAGTCCTAGGTGGAATTTTCAAAGATCCTAGACTCAATCAAGTGTTGACACATGTAAAATTTTGAAAGCTAGCAGGGCATTATGGATAAAATAAATAGATCTTTGGACACTTGAGCTATATCCAGTAATAGGCATTGGGTCTCACAATTAAGCTAGAGTATGAACACACATGTCTTAAATATGAACAATGAATATAAAAGTAAAGATCTAAATTATATAAAATGCATGGGAAACCATGCAATTCATAGTTTAGATTAGTCATGGTTAACAGAAGTGCCATCAATTATAAAAAGTGATTTTGGTCCTTCATGCATATGTTTGATTTTCATTTGAAGGTGGCTAATCTAAAATATCAATAGGTTTTTCTCATAACCTATAAAAGGAGGCATGTACAATTTTGTTAAATGGTGTGTCTATTTATAGTTTACATATAGTTCTATCTATAATTACAAAAAATTACCTTTATTTTTATACACATGCACATGTTACATAGCTTTGACAAAGGCTATTTTAAATAGATAACTACAAGTACACTCTTATATAGTTTTATACCATAGTTAGAACTCATGTTTTTACTATCACATACAATGACCTTGCATGAAATTGAAGGTTGAGGTGACCCCTTCCCCAAGTCTATATAAATAATTGTAATCCAACTTAGATTTTTGTCAAATAATTTTTGAATATAGGAGTAACAACAATTTGATTGTTAGTGAATGTGTTTATGTATTTTCTTTCCAATTTCTATGTAATTAGTTGTTACTTTCATTGGTTGTATGTTTAAATAATCTTTATTATGAAATTTTTCAAATGGATTCTTGATTATTTCAATTGATATACTAATTTATAGATGTGCAACAACTATTGAAATATTGGTGAATATATTGGTCAAGATAGTCAAGTTCAAATTGATTAATAATTTTGATTATGTTTGAGTGCTTTCTTATATGTATTTTTTTGTGTGTGAAATAATTTCCTTAGATTATTAATTGGGTTAAACCATAATCTCCTGATTAAGGGTGTGAAATAGCTACCCTAAAAGGAGAAACCTTTGTTTAAGGCTTGTGAATTTCTTGCATCTTTATCTCCTTAGACTTCTTAGCCATGTTTGATTATGTGTGATAACTTGATGCTAGCAATAGGCATAGGTTCTAAGAGCACTTGTCCTTTTAGAAACCAACCAGGGAAGTAGTTCCTAAAAACCATAAAAACTTTCTTTTTTTCCTTACCCTTTCCCTTATTTTTCTGCATTTGTTTTGAGATCTACCCACTCTATATTAGTAACCAAAAACCCATCCAACTCTTATATAGGCTCACTAACCCTATTAGGAACCACACCTCTATACCAAAACCTTGTCAACAAGCTCCATAACCTACCTACTATTCCATCAATAAGTTGAAACAAACTACATACATGCAACTCATGCTTTGGAGTGGAATTTACCTCCATCTAGATCTTAAAATGTTAGAGGCTACCTCATTAAGGCTATAGTGTGCATAAAACCCACACTAATATTTTAATTGACACTAGAAAGAGGGCCAACACCCTTGATATTAGTAGTTATCTTTTGCATAAACTTGCACTGGAGTCACCCAATAGAGTGATTAGATCTAATTCTATGTTGGTTTATTAGTCTCACCCTTTTCAAATCATAGGAGACATAAAACTATGCCAACATCCCTAGTTTAGAATATTCCCCTTCTAGTAGGGAAACCATTAATAATAAGGAAACCTTTACCTATTAATCAACAAATGGCTCAATAATAACCCTATTTTGTTGGATCTACTATCTCTATCCCAGGAGACATGCATGATTTGCCTTAGAATCCTAGAAATTATTTGACATCCTTTTCTCCTTCAAGAGCAAGGATAGAAAAGGAACATATCAAATTATTTAAAGCTACTTTAAGACTAATTAATGTCATTTATGAGGATTTTACATGTAGATTATTCCTTTTTACTTTGATGGATGATACTTATGATTAGAATTTAAATCTAACCAAAAATTTCATCAATTTTTGGCATGAATCTCAAGAAGCTTTTCTTGTATAGTTTAGACAAGTCATCAATCCTAGTTTGGTATACCATTACTTCACCAGCATGAGGAAATAACCTAATGATCCCATCTATACTTTTAATGCAAGATATCAAAATATGTATAGTGATTTAACCCTAAGATATAAACTAGAGGTGGCACTAGCATTGGAGATGTACAAGAATGCCTTGGACCCTATCACTGCCATATTCTTAAGAAGATTAATTATGACTAACACTTTGGCATTAGTATTTGAAGAGGCTATCACCATAGATAGGAATATCAATCCTCAAATCCATATAACACCTAATGTCAATAATAATTTTATATCATTAAATCTAGTTCCACATGCAAGGTAGAATATCCTAGCATTCAATCAAAACTAGTTATATACAATGCTTCCATTGATGTAGATAACATAGGAAAATTTTAGTGACTTGAACAATCATGTGATGAGCAATGGTTATTAGAAAAATTAGTAAGTAGCTACACTCCCTACTAATAATTTAAAAGGTATGGATTCAACAAAGGTATAACTATATTCTATTCAAAATATGGTTCAAAAGTTGAGCAATGATTTATTAAACATACAAAGGAAGATGGGCAATGTGAATGGCCCACAATCAAAATACTATATTTTAGAGATAAAATAGACCATTTAATAGGCCTAAATAGACTAAAAAACTTCCACATATCAACATAACATAGATGACCCTTCCCAATTGGTGTAGAATTCACAATACTTTCAAGCATGGTGAGCTCAACTACATTGAATTTTGCATAGCATTTGAAATATTTCAAAGAGATGTGGTTAGAAAATATCAAATGCATAATCTACCTAAGCATCATCGAGACCCTAGTTCTTCCAACACTACCATGTTCTTTTAAACTCAAGAGATTCTTTTTCTAGGTGAAGATGATAATGAGTTGGAGGACAACATGCATGAAGTTCTCACTTTCTAAAAATTCCAAATAGGTACATAAAATCTAAAGAATAAGCAACCACTCAAATCATCAACTCATCCAAATACCATGGTGACTTCTCCTAATCCTAAAGTGAATAATAATTTTCCCCCTTAAAATGGGAATGATCAACATTAGAGTAAGGATGAACTAAATAAAGGAGGATATAATATTATTAACGATATGAAGAAGATCAAGGTGAATATAACTCTTTACAAGTTAGCTCAGATTATGAAATAAAAGGAGTTTCTCTATAAGTCCATTATTGGAAAGTTGACTATGTAAAAAGTGAAAGCATCTATAGACAAATTAAAAGCATCCAATAGCAATGTCATCTACAAGAGTAAGCCAAAAGTTCCAACTTTTCTACTGACTATCTAGGCATTTGATAATAATATTAATAATTAGTTAGTTGATTCTAGAGCATATGAAACTGTCATGCTTACATCCATATGTCAAAATCTTGGTTTGATACCAAGACCTTCAAAGAGGACAATTTCATAATTGGAAAAGATAGTGATCCCAATAGTTAGATAATTTAATAATGTGTGCATTTAAGTAGCATCTGAGCCAAGAGTCTAAATGACCATTGATATTCTAATGGTAGACATACCTGAAGGCTATAAGTTACTATTGAGTAGGGATTAGTTTGAAAAACTTAATTTATATCTCTCTATATACTTTTCTCATATATGGCTACCATGGAGAGGAGTTTCAAATCAAATCAAAGTTGATAGAGAGCCGAAAATGAAATATCCCATTATGAAGTATAATCTCAATAATGAAGAGGTAAAGTATAAGTCTCCTAGCCTTGGTATTTATACTTTTACTAATAAAAATCAAGTAGAGAAGCTAGAACGCAAAGTTTCCAATCATTTATGGATGTTACACTTTGATGGTGCTACATCCAAGCAAAGATCAGATGTGGGAATCAAGTTGATTTATCCACAAGGTAAAAAAATCTTGGTAACATATAGGTTGAAATTTCTATGTACTAACAATAGAGCTGAGTATGAGGCTCTAATTCTAGGATTATATTTTGCTCTCAAGAATAATTTCAAGCAAGTATTAGTATTTGGTGACTCAGATCTAGTGTTCAATCAATTCAAAAATAAATACCAATGAAAGATGCCTTATTTGAAGAGATACAATCATAAACCATGGGACCTGATTGAAATCTTTGAAGCTTTTAACATTGTATCACTTCCTAGAGAGAAAAATTAGATCGTTGATTCATTAGCTATTATTGTCTCTAATCTAGAGTCATTACAAGAGTTTAAGGTAAAAAAATTCTCAATTGAATTACTACCTTTCCCCTCTATTCCAAATAATGTATAAAACTATTAGGTCTTTGATGATGACTAGTAGATTATCTAGTTCTTAACTAATTCAAGGGAATTTGAATTCTAAATCATTGATGAAAATGATATTAATCACCTCTATCAAGAGGAATCAGATAAAGAGGGTATTCTTCAACTCAAAGATAATCAAATTCTAGTTGGCTTGGTCTCCTTTGAAATACCATTTAACATAGACACTCAAGCACATTAGCTAAGACAACCAAAGCTCAATGAATCAAAATTTAGAAAGAAAAATATAAGAGTTGAGCATAGCCCATATTATGTGAATATTGGTCTTATCTGCATCCCAAAAGAAAGATATCAAGTGAAGGATTTAGTTTCTTGATATAGGGATGTCATTATTTGGACATATGAAGATATAAAATTGTGACCCTCAGGTTATCACTCATATGATTCCCTTGAATCCAGATCATAAGTTGTTTAGACAGAGGCAAAGACCAGTCAATCTTATTTTAGAGCCTCTCATTTAGAGAGAAGTGAAGAAGCTTTTAAATGTAAAAATCATCTTCCCAATTTGACATTCTACTTGGGTGGCTAATTTTGTCCTATTAAGAAATAAGAATGGTGAGATCATATTATATGTGGATTTTAGGAATCTGAATAAGGATTTTGAAAAGGACAATTAGCCTCTACCTTATCTATATGAGGTGATAAAAATAGTAAGTGGGGAACTTATGAATATAGGAGGATTCTATTTGTCTTAATAAACACAATAGCTACCTTTCAATACACCATGGATCATGCTTTCAAAATATTAATAGGAAAAATGCATAATCATCTATATGGATGATCTTACAGTATTTTCAAAGAATCAAAAGGACCAAATAATCACATATAGTCCATATTAGAAAGATGTAGAAGGTTTTCTATTTCATTAACCCCAAACAAGAGCATATTCAAAGTGATTGAAGGTAAGATTTTGGGGCACATTATCACCAAGGATGGGATCACCATTGATCCAGATAGAATTCAGGTGATTCAAAAATTTAACCACCAAATAGTAAGAAGGAGATCAAATCATTCTTTGGAAAGATTAAATTCATGAAAAAGTTCATCTTAGAATTTGTAAAGATCATTAGACCTTTAAATTCCATGTTTAATCAAGATGCCAAAATAGAATGGATAGATGAATATTGAAAGTCCTTCCAAGACATTAAAGATGCAATAAAATGCTCTAGTGTTGATTAGTCTAGATTTTATGGAAGATTTTTACCTATACTCATTTGATTTAGATAATATGATTGTTACTATCATCATGTAGAAGAAGGATGAGACTGAGCATCCAATCATTTTCATGAGCACAAACCTAAAAGATGCAAAACTTAGGTAATTTATGATTAACAAGCAAATTTTTGCCCTTTTGAAATTAGTGAAGAAGTTTTGGCACTACATATTGAGGAATAAATTCATTGCCATTGTGCTTGATCCTATTATCAAGATCACCCTTTCATAGAATGAGATAGGAGAATGATGAGGAAAATGGATGGTCAAACTACAATAATTTGACATAGAGATCAAGTTTACAAAGATCATTCGAGGGCAAGGCATTATTCAGCTTATGACTAAACCAAATCTATGCATCATAGTTGAAGAGGTATGTAAATATCAAGTATATAAATAATAATGGTATACTAATATAATATAGTATTTACTTATAGGAAAGTATTCCTTGAATCTCAATAAAGAGAATAAGAGATTTAAGGCTCAAAGATACTCATTACATGATTAAAAAAGGAGTCTTATATGTAATAAATTATGAAGGTATTTATCTCAGGTGTGTATCTGTAGAAGAAGCTAAATAAATCATAGATAACTTGCATCATAAGATAGAAATTGGTCATCCTTATGGGAATACCATATCTCATAAGATATTAAGAATGGGATACTATTGGCCAATAGTTTTCAAAGATGTTCATGCTCATGTGAGAACATGCCATGAATGTCAATCTTTAGCCAAGAGATAAGTACACACAATAATGCCTTTACAACTAGTTATTAAAGGAAGGCCATTTGTCCAGTGGGTTCTAGACTTCATTCGTGTCATCAACCCAAATTCCTTAATAGACCCTAAATTTTGCTTACTGCTATAAATTATTACACTAGATGGACTGAAGCCATATCCACAAAGAATTAAAGATCACAAGATGTGATTTGATTTTTGGAGGAACACATAACAGCTAGATTTGGCACACCTATTTCTCTAGTTTTTGATAATGGAATAGATTTCATATCAGTAGAATTTATTGAGTGGGCACACAATAACCAGACCATTATCAGGTTAGATTCTAACCATTACCCTTAGGGAAATGGACTGGTAGAATCAATGAACAAAAATATGATCTATGTAATTAAGAAATCAACTGGAGACAAGCCTAGGGATTGGAAGAATTTATTAAAGTTTATGCTTTGGGTAGACCAAATTAGACATAAGCAAGCCCTTAAAGTTTCACCCTATCTATTGGTTTATGGATGCAAGTATGTATTCCCAATTATGTTGAAGCTACCCACTTATCATTTTATGTAGGACTACATGGAACCAAGTGATAAAATAGAATCAAGAATGATAGACATAATAGAAATGGAATATTTAAGGATTAAGGCCTTACAGATATTCAAAAAACACTAGGATGTGGTCAAGAGGTGGTTTGATATGAGAGTGAAGGTCAAAGCATTTAAGATTTTAGATCTAGTGCTACTTTGGGATAAAGCCCATGAGAAAAAAGGACAACATGACAAGTTTACCCCACTATGGATTAGACCATACTAGATTTTAGAGATCATGGGTAATAACTCATTTCATTTGATGGACCTCTAAGACAATGAACTTACATATCCAATCAATGGACAGTTCCTAAATCACTACTTCAAGGTTATACGATTGGCTGATATTACTAAGTAATGAGGGATAGATGAATGTAACTATAAGATTAGATTAGATTTCTCATTTTATTAGACTAGCTCGCTAATTTCATAAATTAGATTTCTTACTTTCATAGACTAGTTTCCTACTTTCTAGATTAATCTTTCCTACTTTTAGTATTTTGCTTTCATATATTAGATTTCATGTTTTCTTAGTTTAATTTCTTGCTTTCTTAGATTAGTTGTTCTTTATTTTCCCTGATGATTGGAATTGTTTTTTCTCTAAATATAAACAAGTTAAAATCCAAACCAACTGAGCTTATGACTTGTGGAAAAGGGGAAAATTAAAATCTTGAAATTTTAGGACTAGTTTATAGATTAGGAGTATTTATGTGTTTTTGAATCTTTAGGATGAAGGTAGGTAATCATAGATTATTTTGAATGGCTTCATAATTAAATACTTTTACCAAGCATGTGGAAGTTGCTCTTGGATTACTTCATACAAATTTATAAATTTTTCTTGTTTTATTGGATCAAATGCACTTATCATATTAAATACTTATTGGAAGTTGTAATTCTGGGTATAGATGTAGCTGGTAAGAACATTATAGTAATGGTTTGTTTTATAATTATACAATCTCATTGGGGTTCCAACTCTTTTCTTTTCCATTCAAGAATAAAAGAAGAGAAAAATAAAAACAAAAGAAGAAACCAATGCATTCAAAAGAGAAAAATAAAATATAAATAAAATCAACATGCTCACATGATGAAATAAGGTCAATGTACCATGAATCATGATCAAAAGAAAATAATGGAAGGAGAAGAGAAGGATCCTGAGGTATCTCTATCAGAGATATGGATGATTGGTTAGTAGCAGAGCAATGCCTAAGCTTCCCTTATTTTTTAGTTTTTATAGATACTAGAACAAAACCTACAGCCCCATCAAATCCTTTGAAAAACTCATCATAGTAGGGGTTAAATAAACTACACATTCAACACACATAGATCTAAGAAAATTAGAAGGAAAGTATGTTGTGTGAATTAACTTAAGATTCTCTTTCATGTTATTAATTTAAGTACTCTTCTGTGGCACACTTCATGATTGATTTAGGATTGCAAACTAGAGTTATGGGTTCTTGAATACTCAAGAGTATTCCCATTTTAACTCACCATTTGTTGTACCCAACATCTCCCTTTTTCTCATAGGAAATGGGGACCCACTATTTTCAAATTATTGTGTAGATTTTGAGCCCCTTCTATATGTTTATGTAAATTCTAGGAAAATATCATGATTTGGCCTTTCATACTTTGGAAATATGGCATTGATATTGTGTTTTCATAGACTAAATATTTTATTCTATCAATTTTTTTACTTCAAGATAATTGTCATGGACTTATGTTTTCATGGACCAACCTTCTTTAAGAGTCTTTGTTAGGATTTATGCTTTCAATATTTTATCTTCAAAACTTTTGTTTCGCATGAATTGGTCTTCAAGTTTATTATGTCTTAGACATTTTATCTGATGAAATTTTTTCTTTATAGAATTTTTCTTATAATAATTTTACCAAAATAATTTCCTTAAATTAAACTTATTCCTCTAGACAATCATGTCAATACACTTTTCATGACTGAATTGGCCTTTGATCCCTTTAAACCTACCCTAAAGGATTTGTGTAAATTTCACTTTGACCTTTTTGATATTTCCCTTTGGCCTTGTTGAAGTAGATATTTTAGGAATTTTATCATAGACAAATTCCATACAAAGTAAACCCTTCAAATTATTTCCAAATATAAATTACCCTTCAATATTTTTAAATGACCCTTCAACATTTTGAAATCGCCCTTCAAGACTTTTGAAATTCCCTTTTTGCCTTGCTAGAATACCCTTTGATATTTATGTAAATATGTTCTTTGGCCCTTTTGTTATGGCCATTTTTCCTGATAGAATTCCTTTAGACATTTTATAATTTCCCTTTGGCCCCTCTAAACAATCTTTTAGTAATTTTATCTTGTACCTCTACCTTTTTAAACCTTTCTTGCAAACATTTCATCTAAGACACTTTCTTGGAGCCAATTGAATTCCTTCAGACATTTTTATAAGAGAATTGGGTCTTTAGGATAATTATTGTAGATATTTTTTTAGAAATAATTCCCTTGATATAATTCATTTTGGAATTTGAAATGAACTTTTGGCTTTGACTTACCCTTCAAAAGTTTTTCCAAGGACACATATTCCTTCAGACTTATAAAACATACCCTTAAATAATTTTATGGTTACCCTTTAGGACTTTTGTAAGGGCCCTTTCCCATGGTAATATACCCTATGAAATATACCCTTTGAACATTTTTACCATGAATTAGACCCTTCAACCATTTTTAACATGCCTTTTGTTACTTTTGTCTTGAGTATTTTTGCCCTAAGATCCTATCCTTTAAGAATTTTGTCCTAGGAATTCCTTCATACTTTGTATCTTGGAAATTTTATCTAACAAAAAAGGGCTGACATAGTTAACCTAAGGGCACATGCCCTTTTGACTCCCTAAACCAACCTTTTAGACATTTTGAAAAAGACCCTTTAGGATTTTTGAAGTGACCACTTACCCTTCAGGACTTTCTCCTAGACCCTTTCCCCTCCAAGACTTGCCCTTCAAGACTTTTATCATAGGCCCTTTTTGGCCTTCAACCAATTATTTTAGATATTTTATCTAAAACATCATTCCCTTATGAGACCATCCCTTCAAGAATTTCTTTGGACATTTTGTAAAAGAAAATTGACCCTTCAAGAGAATTGTTGCAAACTTTTTTTTAAAATAATTGCCCTGATAGATTTCCTTTAGAATTTATGTCTCAAACATTTTTTCCAATGAACTTAAGGCCCTAGTAATATAAATCCCATGATAATTCTCCTAAAATAATTCCCCCATAACAATTGCCTCAAAACCAATGCCAAATTGCCAAGTGGAACCTTTGCTTAGAGAGAATTTTAATTATGTTTTAAGCTTGATTCAATATTTTAGCCTAGGCCCAAATCATATTTTATTAATACTAAAAAACTTAGGATAGAATATTTATGTAGGGTTATTTATAATTATTTCCCAAAGTATTATGCTAAGTCATTTTTTGCTTATGTCTATAGGAGCAGGGAATCCCTAAGAAATGACATGTGTAAAGTTAACAAGATTAAATTTGACAATCGCATAGATGTCATTTGATGATCATAAGGATGCCATTTGATGATCATTTGAATGTCAAATTTAACCTCGGTAATAGTTAATTTATGTAATTAAATTTGACAGCCACGTGAATGTCATTTGAAGATCATGAAGATGTTAGTTGATGATCATGCAAACATCAAATTTAACCTTGTAAATTATCTATTTAGATTAAGATAAAGTTCCTATAGTGCACATCCACTCGGGCCCATTTTATTGAATGATGTGAGAGTGAGTTAAAATATCAAATCTCCATGAGAGTGACAAATGTCACCATTGTGATATCCTAGTGCAAAAATCCAATGACCCATAGGAAGAAGTAGAGAGCCCAATGACACATATGAAGTAGAGAAAAATAGGTAGATATCAAGTGGCACACTCACATTCCATCATGAAAAATATAAATGGTGTGAGTCCTAGGTGGACTTGTAAAAGATATTAGAATAATAAAGTGTTGACACAAGTCATATTTTAAAATCTAGCCGAGCATTATGGATAGAATACATAGATATTTGGATACTTGAGCTATATCTATCAATAGACATTGGGTCTCAAAATTAATCTAGATTATGAACATGCAAGTCTTAAATATGAATAGTGAATATAAAATTAAAGATCTAGATTCTATAAAAGGCACAAGTGAGCATACAATACATAGTTTAGATTACTCATGATTAACAATAGTGCCATTTATTCTAAAAAGTTATTTTGGTCCTTCATGCATATGTCTAAATTTCATTTGAAGGTGGATAATCTAAAATATAAATAGGTTGTTCTTGTAACCTATAAAATGAGTCATGTATAATTTTGATAAATGGTGCATCTATTTATAGTTTGCATATAGTTTGAGATATAGTTATAAAAAATTACCTCTATCTTTATACACATGCACATGTTGCATAACTTTGGTAAAGGTTATTTTAAATAGAAAAATACAAGTAGACTCTTGTAAAGTTATATACCATAGTTATAAATCATGTTTTAACTATCACATGTAATGACCTTACATGAACTTAAAGGATGAGGTAACCCCTTCTCCAAGTCTATAGAAATAATTGTAATCCAACTTGGATTTTTGTCAAAGAGATTTTTTAATACAGAATCAACATTAATTTGATCATCAATGAATGTGATTTTGTATTTTATTTACAATTTATATGTAATTAGTTGTTACTTTCATTTATTGTATGTTTCAATAATATTTAGTGTACAAAAACTGAGAATGGATTCTTGATTATTTAAATTGATATACTAATGTGTGTGTGTGTGTGTGTGTGTGTGTGTGTGTGCGCGCGTGCGTGCGTGCAATGGTTTTTGAAATATTGGTGAATATATTCCTTAAGATAGTCAATTTCAAATTGATTCATAATTTTTATTGTGCATGAGTGATTTCTTGGATGTAATTTTTTTTTTGTGTGTGTAATAGATACCATAAATACTTTATTGGCCCAAGCCATAATCTCTTGATTAAGGGTGTGAAATAGTTTCCATAAAAGGATAAACCATTTTCTAAGGCTTATGAATTTTTTGAATCTTTATCTATTTAGACTTCTTATTCATGTGTGAATATGCATTTGTAATTACTACTATCAATAGGCATAGGTTCTGAGAGCACTTTTAGAAACTAGCTAGGGAAGTAGTTCCTAAAAACCATAAAAAAAAAAATTCTCTACCTTACCCTTTCCCTCCTTTTTTGAGTTTATTTTTAGATCTACCCACTCTATATTAAAAACAATCCACCCATCCAAATCACATAGAGATTCAATACCCCTATTAGGAACCACACCTCCATCTAAAAACCTTGTCAACAACCTGCATGCCCTACCTGTTATTCCATCAATAGGTTGAAATAAATTGCATACCTATAACTCATGTCCTAGAGTATATTTTACCTCCATTGAGATATTAGAACATTATAGGCTACCTCATTTAGGATATGGTATACATAAAACCCACACCAATAGTCTTAATTATGGATCAAAACAACATTGAGGGATAGAAAGAACAATCTAAAATGAGAGCCTAACTTTACTACATGTAAGGACAATGTAATAATCCAAAAAATGGAAAATAAGCATCTAAAAGTTCTTAATATTCCTAATATACTAATTTCATAGTCAAATATTCACCTATAGGATTGTACAAAATGAGTAGAGAAAAAGTGACATTGAAAATGTCAAAAGGAGTTAGTAGGCCATGTGGATAGTGAGTGTGAATACTCCTTGGTTTGGATATTATTCAAGAATTATATAAAGAGACATAAATGAGTTTAAAACCTTGAAACTCATATATACAAGATTTAAATATACACCTATAACCATGTAGGTGAAAGTATAGTCAACCAGGCTACATTAGAAGTGGGGTATAGAGGATACTTGAGGTATGGAAGGAGTTTGAACCTCCTAAGTTATCTTCAATAGATCAAAGGTGATCTAAAATACATGTTTCAAACTTGATATATATCTTTTAATACCTAACAACCTTCACCTACAACAAATAATGACTTATAGTAATAAGCATCTAGATGTTATAAGTTAGGACAAGGTTGGTACTAACCTAAAGGGAAGTAGTGTATTAGAGTATGGATGTTTAAAAGACACTAAGTTATTTCTCAATTAACACAAAGGATCATAATATCATGTTAAGACCAAATTAATATAAAAGGATTTAACTAAACTCAAACTCAATGCATAGTTAATCAAGAATACATATAAGCTCACAGTAGTCATGAGGTATGGTTAGGGGTTTTGAGGGTTCTATGGGTAATGGGTATTGGAAATAAATATAGAGAATATATTATAAAGGTTAAATATATGGACTCCATTTCCATATAAATATCTTGAGGTCTCAAACCCAAGAATAGATTCAATAAACATGGTCTTGAATAACCCTACAGGTCATTCATAGGTTCAAAGGTGAAGAGTGTCTTTCCCATTGAAAAGAGTGTCAACTAAATTTGACCCTAGGTCAAATTAGGGTAATCCCATATATATATAAAAAAATTATATAGTCATGTTAAGTTATAAAATGATTTCATAGTCATGTTTAGGGTCACATTATATGTTTCATCTTTGTCATATGTGTCAGTCTTAATATTCCTTTATGTCACCTTTCTGGCCATTCTAATGAAATTGTATAGTTTATAACCAAAAATACAAATTTTCAAGAAGAACATAATGTACCATGTGTAATTTAAGTGTCAAGGAACAATTTTATAATTAACAAATTGTAGGTTCAGCATAGAAAGAAAGAGATCATCGCAAAATAGTTAGTTATAGGTGATTTTATAGATAAAGACAATCCATATGGCACATGTGAGACTTTAGGGGGTCCCTTCAGATTCCCACAACTTAGTTTCAAGATTAAGAAGATTTAATAGGTCTAAAACTATGAAAAAATAACCTCTCTCTCTCATCACTCTCTTGGGTAGGTTAAACAAGTCAATTAGTTTATGTTGGTACAAACAAAAGGATGAAAGCTGGTCTAAGTGCACTTGGAAATTAAAATTAGTCTCTATGAGATCTCATTCCATGGTCATGGTTTTCATATTTTTGGTCCTTAATTCATAAACAAACACCAAGATTTATAGTACCTCCAAACTACCTGTAAATCCCCAACACATCAATTTATTCATTTGATTGAAGTTGTCTATGTGAATAAAATGGTGTGTACATTATTTCATAGCATATTCATTAATTCAATGTGGTTTTAAATTTGGTTTTCACATGTGTATGTGAAATGATTAGTACATCATCCTCATTTTGCTAGAAGAGACCATAATTGAAGTCTGTAGATAGTGTTTTCATCAAGTGGTAGTGTTTGTCTCTTATGAGTGACTTCAAAATAAGGTATTACACCTATGTCATTCCTCTTAAACCATGAAATCTAGTTTCTCCATGGTATATTTTCATCGAGTGACCTCAAGGTTGATGGATATGAGTTTCTAATACACTAAATGAAGAATGATGAGATCTCTGATGTACATAATCACCTACATTCAATTGTAGGTTTGTACATATAATTGTAAGGATATCTAAAACCTAAGACATAGTTTGAATTTAATATCATGACTTGAATGGATTTCATAAGTTATTTAGGATCCCTAGCATATCCAAGACCATTATAGACACTCAAAAGTTTCCCCTTACCAATTTTTTATGTCACCTCACCTTGGACCTATCCTCAACCTTAGTTAGCTATTCACATAGTTAAATCACCCATAAAAACACCTTTTTATACATTGACATTCATTAAAATACCTAGGAAATTTTGATAAACATTTTAAACATATCAACTTTAGACCCATTTAAACCCTTTTTAACTTAGGAGTATGATAGTTGATGGTTAGCCTAACCAAATACAGTTAGCCTGACCATCAATGGTTAGGTCTTCAAACTTGCAACACAAAAATATCTAGCTATAAACAAGATAAGAATAGGCAAAATGGAAAATTTCCCATACACACCTTATAACTTTCCTTCTATTTGAATTTGAATATTTATCCTAGACTAACTTAGAAACTTCCTTTATCTTTACTTAACAAATTTGTGCTACAAATACAAGGCTTTTAGAAGAGTTGGTGATCCAAAAAAATTGCATCTAGGCTCTGTTGTTTTATTTTTGTAAACATCCAACCATCCCAAAACTCTATCTGCATGACTTTTGAAGGCTAGAGTACAATTATTCTACCCACTTTAATTCAACTTGTCATTAGCTTCTAATTTTCATCATCCAAGTATTATTCCTCTTGTTTTTAGCATTTCCTTTTTCCACTATATTTTTTTGTCTCAATCTGGTCACCTACACATCACCCCTCACCTGTAGAACCCATATTTGGCCTTCTTCCCACTTACCATTCCACCCCCCCAACTCCATTTCATTAACCATAGGCCTTCTATAGACAACCATCACTGGTTATTTTAATTGTCACTAGTTACATCAACTATCGTTGGTTATCTAATACCTAGTCAAAACAACTATCACTGATCATCCTGACTGTCGATGGTCACTATCAAGGAAAATAACAAATTTTTATTTCCTCCCTTTTCACACCTAATCATACCTTGTCTCTATTTCTAAATTTTCTACATAACCTACCCAAACCCTTTGAACCTAACCTTGATACATTTGTGCATGGTATTGACCCATTGTGCTACATCTTCTATTAAACATGTATGTTATTTAATTTGTTGCATAATAGTTTATTTTATTATCAATTTATCATCTTTTATTTCTATTATCAAAACATTTTTATCATTAGGGGAGTGGATTGATAGCCATCTAAGGGAGATTTCACTTCTTGGATCTAACATGTTGCTAGGTAGTGTACCCTTCATACTCATCTAACAAACAAGCTAGTTTAGTGAAATCTAATTGTAGGTAGTCCTTCCTCACCAAAAAGGAGATATCACTTCATCTAGTCATCAATGAGTGCAATTTTTACTAGGTACACACCCCTCATCTATTGTTTTTCTCCTTTTTCCTAAAAGTTAAAAAATAGAGTAAGAAATAGTAGGAAACATTCTGGCATGCCTAGTGGGATCCCCTTTAGGTTCATAGTTCTCTTTAGGCATATAGTTGCATTAGTGAAAATTCATGATCTTGCATTTTTATTATTTATAGATTTCAAAATATAGAAATTTTATCTCTTTTCCTTACTAAAAATCTATAAAAAAAAGGTTTTCATTTTAGGGATAGGTTACATTTTTTTATCTTGCATTAGCTACATTTTAAGTTGTTTCTTGTTTGCATGCAAAGACATCAAAAAAATCTTTTCGGTTAAAATTGATTGCATTAATTATTTTTCTTTCTTAATGATTAGCTCACCTAGATTAGTTAAATGTATTATATATTAATAATATCACATATATGTTACACCACCAAACCACTTACACAAAATAAACATCAAAACTTACTTGAGATAAGTCCCATTAGGATTTTATCACCCTTTGGATCACCTTACCCTACCCAATGATCTCACTTGGATTTCATCACCAAGGGGAGGACCCACTCTATTCTCTGGTAGAGTATAAACTATAGACAAATAGTATATATTGGCTAAGTGGCCTAACTTAGCTTCAAGTTCATGAAGTGTTAGGAGTAAGCCCCTAGTATCAGGCCATGTACCTAGTCTAGTATAGATTCTTTGAGCACTAAAACTTAACCCAAAACCATAATTATACGACCCTTTTAGTACCTAAATTATAAGTTGCTTTCCCTTTCACACTCTTTAAGGCATAATCCAAAAGTGATTTAAAACAAATCCTAGTATTAATTATGCTTTTAGTGTGTACTTTGTTTGCTTTGGGATTTTCTTTGTTTGCTCATTATTTGAGGTGAGAGGTTCATTATCCATTTCTAAATTTCTCATATGGTCTTAACCAAACAATAAGTGAGAAATCAAAACAACCAACCACCATCTTCTTCTTCATCATCATCCATGGATTACACCTTGGATGTTGATAGATCACCCCATGCTTTGCCACACCATTCTCCCCCACCTACGGTGCCTCCCACAATTATTAAATTTGATCCAAATTTTACTACATTTTTATACAATAATCTAGTTACTTTGTAACATTATCTTAATACCTTAGCCTACCATACTTTGATGGCTTCAATTCCTCCCATGGATCCACCTTATGGTATGTCACACCACCTCATGGTTAGTGTTACATCATCCCAACCTTTTGTTATCCAAGCTTCATCTTCTACCATTGGTTCATCTACCACCACCACCTAGACACCTGTTACCCTAACCAATACCTCTAATATTGGCTCAACTTTACCTCTTGTCACATATGCCCCTTCTACTATCATGGTGTATTCCACACCCATGTCTACCATTCCCTCCAACTTAACCAATATACCAACCTCAACCCCCTTTCATAGCTTTGTACTATCCATACCACAATCAATCCCTCCCATATCACTAGGGTGACTACCCACAAACACTTTAGCATTACCAACCTAAGCCATACCCCCATTAACCAACCCAAATTTACCCCTAAACCAACTGTTATCAATTCCCCTACAAACCCTCATAGCACCTTATCAATATATTTCCAACCCATTGGGATATATTGCACTTTCCACTCAACATTTAATGCCTATCAGTCTTTTTAGAGCACTATCCCAACCTTAAGCCATCACATGCCAATATGTGCCCACTTTCATACCTCCTTCTACATACCAATTCATAGTTACAACTTACCCTCAATAGAACTTACCACCAAATTATGTAACTACCCAACCCCAACCCGACCTGATAAGGATGCTTGTAAATAAGATTACCCAACTCAAGTCATCTATCTCTAGGTCCCATAACCTTTTGTCCTATGACCAAATCTACAACAAAACTATCAACCCATCTATCCCAATTCATGATTATCCTCCTCAATGAGAGCTCCCCAAATTCTCTAAATTTTAGGGTAAGGAGGATCCTGAACAACATTTAAGGGAATTTCACCATTCTTGTTACTTGATCACATATGATGATGCCCTCCTCCAAACCTTCTGTATGCCTTTATTAGGACCCACCTTGGCTTTATACAGTGCCCTTCTTAGGCATTCTATATTTTCATTCTCCCAACTTGCCCAAATTTTCTTAGAACATTTTTCTATCAATATATCCAAGAAGATCTCCACAACTAACCTCTATTCCATCAGGAAATTTGATGATGAATCAATTTTTGACTTCATTACATGATATTAAGGTCTCAATAATCAATTATCCTTTTCACTACCCTAAACAAAACTCATTGAGATTTTCTCTAGGGGTTGTGCAAAACATATCACTCCCACCCTTTAGGTGAAAACATTTATAACCTTTGATGAAGCATTCATAATTACACGTAAACTTGAGAATCAAGCCATAAATGAGGGTAAATTGAAATTTTGAAATAAGAATTCTAGCTTTAAATCTAATGATCCCTCTTCCACCAAGACAACCAACTAATCTAATTATAAAGCCAAAGTTTCTGCAAAATTGGTCATGCTAAAATATTCCCCACCTCCATCTATTAATCAACCCCATCAAACCACTCCTTATAACCCTACTTATCCACCAAACCAAAACCAAAACTATGACCCACCTAGACAATTCACATCTATAAGAGAATCATATGCCTCTGTACTAGACAAACTACTCAAAACTAACCTTATTCAACTTCCACAAATCATGCCACCCTAATAATTTGACCCCTCTCACATTGTGCCTAGGTGGTAGAACAAAATTGACCATTGTTCTTTCCATCAAGTCATTGGGCATGACATAAATTAGTGTAACACTTTTAAAAGTTTTGTCCAAAACCTGATTCATAGTGGTGCATTGTCATTTCACAACCTTAACATACCTCTCAACCATTCTCTTGATATTTTTTGCAAATAATTTCCTAAACATCCTCCACCTACCCAAGCCAATGATAATCAATTTGAACCATCTTCATTTCATGAGGCACACACAATCAACATCATCATAAATGAGGTTATGGGGGATTAGCCTCACATTTCTATCATTTCTTCACCAACCTCACTTATGGAAAAATTAAATTCACCTCTTATCCCTTTGGAGACCCAAACAGAAGGATCTATACCCCCCACATCTTCACTTGATCAAACCATGCCCATGCATGCTTCTCCTTTCATAGAATAAATAGTTAATTTAACCACCTCTTCTTTTGCCCCACCAAATGAAATGGTAGAATCCCCCTCTATTCCTTTGGATATCATAGCAAAATAAAGAGCCAAGACCATACTTACACCCCTGATCAAACAACCATCTACTCCCTTAATCACCCCAAAAGCAACCATCATTTTGGAACCTTCTAAATCAAGAAAAGATTAAGGAACCATTCCATATTATTCACCCAAGGGCTTAACATTTTAAATGATTGATCAAAGAACCAAACCCATTTATAAGCCCTTTTCTCAGTTAGTGAAAAATATAGAATTTGTCTCACAACCTAACCTAGATAGAGCCACTTTATTACACAATTTGGGGATCCCATACCAAAATATATTTGAACCCTCAACCTGATTGGCACCCACTCTCCAATCTATTATAACCCCATCATCAAACATTTCTTTCTCCCAAGACATGAGAGAACCATATCACCCACCTCCACCTAGATCATCTCATAATTTTCTAGCTAAACCAACCAAGAATCTGGGTATCCTTCCCACACCTATAATCACCCATCCACACATCAAATTAGACATAACCCCCTCTAATCTACCTAACAAACCACCAGCAAAGATGGATCAAATGGTGTAGTTACCTAAACCTCATCCTTTAGCTTGACCTATGTCATCTCCTTCTCATTTTCCATCTATTTTAGGACCCCACATACCCACCATCCTAGTCACTTGTTCTACTTCAATTAAACCAACACCCTTTTCTATGCCTACCCTCTACCACCCACACCATCAGCTTCTTCATCATTCATATATAGTTTATCCCCTCCACTTTTCCACCTATTATAGACCCCTCATCCTTTATTTTTAAACCATCCACCAATAACTTGATCATAGCTAATATAACCCAACCCAAACCATTTACCAAAGTTACCCAACCATTTACCCTCTCTAAGGTTAAGACCACACCTAAGAGGGTTCTTATTTCCTTGATGAGCATTTCAACACCCTCAACACCTATGAATGAATCTTACTTCATTATTTTATAGAGTCTATTGTAAACATCCTCCATTAAACTTCCACCTATTAATCCATTCACCCCATCTAATACCAAACCCTCTTGGTTTGATGATACTTAGATCTATGTGCACCATAGGATGCCAAGACATGACTTGAAGAATTACAAAGCTCTTTAAGATCTTGTTCATCACTTATATGATGATGATCTATTATCATATGAACTACTTTCACTTACCTTACCAACCCAACTAATCCAACCACTATCCCAACCTATACTTACTTCCTCACTCTCATCTATAGGTAAGGGCAAGGAACTAAAATAATCACCTAGTCAACTAAGCCTATTATCCATACCATCCACATGATTGCTTTTTCTTGGGCTCAACAAAGGGGTAAAGGAAGAGATAATGCATCCATTACATAGACATATCCTTTAGATTCTTAGCCATCTAACCAAGCTCAAACACCAATGCCTATGCCATCACTAAGACCCAAAGTTTCCATCCTTAGTTCCCCTCCCTCCAACTCTTCCATGTTCATTAAAATATATATGTTGAAACAACTTCACCAAGAACCAATAAAGATAATCCTTTAAAACTTCATCAACACCTCACCCCACCATTGCTAGGCACTGATAGAGGCCCTACAATCCATAGAGGTTCAACCAGATGACCCTTAACCTCTATCATATTTCATTGGATCACTCTAACATTTATCCATTGTTACCTTCCATGTTTTGAGATACCTCCAGCACACTATGAGGAATTCGATCCTCCTCTCTTTTTCATCACATACATTAATCACACCCATGTCAAAAGGGTGATGATTAATAGAGGAGCCAACATCAATAGAATATCCTCCCATGATTTTGATCAACTACATTTACCAAATAACATCATGGTCAAAATCATAGTATTTCTTCATTCTTTCAATGACACAATGACCACTACCTTGGAGACCATTATCTTTTAAATACACTTGGGGCCTCACACCATTCTTGAGCTATTTTATGTTGTAGAGGGTGAGTTCTAATATAACATTCTACTCAGATACCCTTGGATCTGAGCTATGAGTTGTATCCCATCCACTTTATATCATTATGTCAAATTTGAACATGAAAGATAGGTTATAACCATCAAGGCTGATCTTAGTCCTTTTACATCTTGTAACATGACCTATAGGCCTAATGATGTACTCCTTCCACATTCATTTCTTACATAGTTAACCAACCCCATTAACACAATTGCATAGCCAACCATAACCTATAGTACTTCAACCATCAATAATGATGAAGCCTCAACTATTACATCTATCCCTTCTTTCCAAATTCCTTTAAGGATTCCCTGGTACAAACTTTCTAATGTCTCTCCCTTGGATAATATCAACTCTTAGATTTAGATGCCTTTCCTACTCCATAGGAATATGGGAGCCTTCAAAATGACCCTTCTTATGACCCTAACATAGGTACCATCATCCCCTTTGGACCACCCAATAATAGAACAAATTTTATCTATAGGGGACTTGATCAACCACTTCTTGCTCTTATTCCCACTCCATAAATTAAACCTTTCACTTCCAATTTCTCCTAAGTAATCTAGCCTTTGCCAAAATTAATCTTCATCATTATGATTGGAAAGGATTTATTATGGTCCTTTATGAACAAGGACCTCACAAATTACTCATTATCAAAACTCAAAAACCTCATAAGTTCTTTAGGCTCAGATTTAAACCACTAGAAGAGCCCACATCACCAAAACCTATCACTACCCCCACAAAAGTAATTTCATCCTCACCTAGTTCATCATCCTAATCTGAAGACTTTTATATCATCCCATCTAACTTTTTTTTATTAATACCATTATCTTAGGCCCACTGACCTATCAATAAGGTGACCAAACCAAAACCCTTCCCCTCATTTATCTTGAGATGATCAATCATGATTCACCCACCATTCATATCATTCAACATCAAGGTGATGATTCCATCCTCACCTATCTTATTGTAATATATTTTTCTATCCATAAATGTCTCCCACTTGAAAAACAAACCATGCTTCATGAATCAACTATTGATGTTAACTTGGGGACCCAGGAGGATCCTCATATCATTAAACTTGGTTGATCCTTGAAAACTCAGATGAGCAATGAGATTACCCCACCTTCCTTCAAGACTATATCATCACATTCATGTGGTCTTATCAAGACATGCCTAGGATCAACTCCTCCATTTCTCTTCATAACATCATTACCCATCCTGAAGCTAAGCTAGTATGGTAAAACATTCACAAAATACACCTTTCCATATCTCTTCTCATCAAAGAAGAACTTCAACATCTTTTATCTATCAACTTCATTCAACCCATTGACTATCCAAAATGGGTCTCTAATATTTTTCCCATTACCAAACCCACTGGGGGACTCCTTCTTTGTGTGGATTTTTATGACCTTAATCTTGCATGCCCTAAAGATGACTTTCCTTTACCCAAAATCAACCAACTAGTTGACCTTACTGTAGGCCACGAGATTTTATCCCTCATGGACAAATTTTCAAGATGCAATCAGATCTTGATTGCCTCTTTATATCAACATAAAACTACCTTCATTACTCTTTTGGGAACCTTTGCTATCGAGTCATGCCCTTTGGTTTAAAAAAAGTAAGATCAACTTATCAATGAGACATGACCTATATCCTCCATGATCTTATACATAATATTATATAATATTATGTGTATGATCTCATTAAGAAATCTAAACACTAAGAGGACCATTCAACTATTTTTTCTATCATTTTTTACTAACTAATCCAACTCCATGTCCATCTCAATCCCAAGAAATGCATTTTTGGGTTTCTTTCTAAGAAACTCCCTGGATTTATTATTTCCTTCATGGAATTGAAATTGATACAACTAAAGTCAAAGACATCATATAAATGCCTCTTTTAACAAACCTTAAACAACTTCATAGTCTACAAGGGAAACTCTAATCTATCCATCACATTATATCCTAATTATCAAATAGATGCTAACCCTTTCACCATCTCCTAAAGAAATACACCTCCTTTACATGGACCAAATATTGTCAACAAGTCTTTGAATCACTTAAGGAGTACCTACTTTTTCCACCAATTCTTATCCCACCTAGGGATAACCAACTTTTACACCTTTTCATATCTACCACTGATCACTCTTTAGGTGTAATGTTGGCTCATCAAGATAAACAAAACAAAGATCAAGCCATCTATTATATTAGTTGCATGATTTTATAGTATGAGACATGATATACCCATCTTAAAAAACTTTCTCTTTCTATCATTTTTGTCACATCTAAACTCTAACATTACCTTCTCAATCACGAAACATATGTTATCACCACCATTGACCCACTAAAGTATATGCACTCCAAGATAAATCAAAATCAGCATATGGATAAGTGGCTCATGCTTCTAGCTGAATTTAATCTTGAGTTTCTTCATAAAAAATCCATTAAATGGTAGGTCATTTCTCACCAATTATCTAAATCCCCCTTCCTAGATAACCAACCCATTCCATTAACCTTTCTAGATGAGTCCATTACAACACTTTCTCAAAAATAACCCCTTTACCAAATGACCATGTTTTTCAATGGCTCTAAATGCTAGTAGGGTGGGGGTGTAGGCTTAATTATCATACCCTTTCATGGTGAACCTATTCCACTATCCTTTAAACTCAAATTTAAATGCACTAATAACATAGTAGAATATGAAGCTTTAGTCATTGGTCTCCAAAACACTCTCACCTTGGGAATCAAAACCATCTCTATCTTTGATGATTCCCAAATCATAATCAACTAGGTTAATGGTTCTTATCAATTTATAAATGATGTTTTGCAAAAGTATAAGTTTTTCATTGATGAGATCTTAACATCATTTGAACATTACTAGATCTAGTTAGTACCTCAATCTACTAATAAATTCATAGATACAATGGCCTCCCTTTCATCTCAAATCCCCTCTCAACCTACTGACTCAAAACTATTTGTCACCATCCATCATTTCATCAGTCCCTCATATATCAAGTCAGACCTTCCTACCATTTGTAGTGTAGAGGCATCCCCTTATGACATATAATATGATCAAACTTTCAATTACCTTAACCTTAGCATTATTCCATCTGGCCTCTCAAAAAACACCTAGAAGGCCTTTATTCAAGGTACATCTCATTATACCATACTAGGGGGAATCCTATACAAACATGGATTTGATGGCCTTCTTCTCCATTGCGTACATATTCATTATATTTCCCATGCCATTAAGGAAACTCATGATTAAGTTTGTGGGGGACATTTTAGTGGCCTCATTATCACCAAAAAAATCTTACACCTGGCTATTATTATCCTACCCTCAATCAAGACTAATGTGACTATGTAAGGAAGTGTGTCAAGTGATAACAACTTGCTAACTTGCATCATGCACCCACTTATGGACTTTAGGTATCCAAATATTATTGGCCCTTATCCTAGTGGGGGCTTAATCTCATTAGAGAAATCAATCCTCACTTATCTCAATGACACCAATACATCATCACCACAACTAAATATTTCAATAAATGGGTGGAATCCATTCCCATTATCTTGATCAAAGCCAAAAAAATTATTGATTTCATTAATCACCACATCATTTGTCATTTTGTTGTCCCTCATAAAATCATCACTGATAATGGAAAATCCTTCAAAAACAAGAAATTTCAAGCCCTCTATAATGCTTTTGGCATCAAGCTCAACCATTCCTCACCTTATCATCCATAGGCAAATGGACAAGTGGAAGCCTCTAAAAAAACCCTCATTAATATTCTAACTAAAGTTGTAAGTGCTTTAGGTTAGGATTGGCACTTGCACATCCCATTCACTTTGTGGGCTTATAGTACTAGCATTTAAACCTCTATGGTTGCTACACCTTTTTCCCTAGTCTTTGGTGTAGAGGCCATTTTAGCTCTCAAAATCTAGATCCCTTCTCTTTACATATCCTTATAATACATCATTTTTGAAGATGAATATTGACAAGAACACCTTGCACACCTTGATTTTCTTGATGAGCATCACTTTGTTGCCCTTAATCATCTTCATGTCTACCAAGAGTGTATCACCGATGCTTATAATAAACATCTAAAATAATGAAAATTTACATTAGAGACATCATCCTAAAATAAAACCAATATGTAATGAATATGGAGAAAATCAAAAAGGTCAAGTTTTCTTTCAATTAGTTTGGACCCTATATCATCACCCATAAGTATAGATCAATAACTTATCATTTATCCTCTCTTGAAGGCAAATTAGAACCTAATCCTCTCAACACTTTTCATTTGTGTCCTTTCTACTATTAAGATATATCTAAAAGAACCCTATGGTCTAACTTAAGCTCACCCCTTGGTTTTATGAGATTCACACCTCCCTTATCCTATTACCTTATTCCTATTGGGGACATTTGATTACAATAGACCCATGTGATTATCCATCATAGTTTTATCCAAATCTTAAACATGGGTACTATGGCTATACCCATGGCATGGTTCTCATGGATACTTTTTGTCTTTAACTAGATGAAATCCCATGGTCATTTGTTTCCCAAAAATCACGTTTCCTTACCTAGAAACGACCTTTTATGGTAAAAATCTTATCCCAATAAAATAAAACTCCAAGCTTGGATAGATGTGTCCATGTCTAAGAAAACATTCAAATGTTCTCTATGGGATATAACATATTATGTGGGTCTATTTTCTTAAAGACATACTACTCCCTCAAAGGGTAGTTGCTAAACATGATCAAAATATATACATTGTTCCCTCAAAGGACAACTATTAAATATTTATTCATACTTAGACCACTCCCTCAAAGGATGTCTAGGAAAAAATGTCAAAAATAATCTATTCATAAAATCCACAAATAGCTTAAGCAAAGCACTTGAAGCTTCCCACATTGATCAGCTTCACCTCTATTATAAAAATAAGTAACACATGACCCTATCATCCTATAAAAGGGATACAATCGGTTCTCTCATAACAAAATATATATTTGTAGACTTCTCACATTGATCAGTCTACACCTTATAAAGACATGGACATGTCTATTCTAGTTCTCAGGTCACCTATAAAAAGGATAATTAAATCCACATTAGGTTCCTATCTTTTCCCTTTTTCTCTCCATTTACATGTCATCTCCTTTTCCTATATACCCTCTATAAATCAATGGAATAAGAGCTCACTTGGAAACATTACATTTATAATGATACCTTTTTAGTAGAAATGTCCTAATGTGAAGCCTATATGAAAGGTTTATTTTCATTAAGATCAATCCACTCTGGGTTTAACAGGGTCTAGGCTAATGAACCCAACACACCTTTTTCTTACTCTCTCTTATATTGCTTTACAAGGATGTTATTACCTACACTTACATTAAATCATATCTATATTGATCATAAAAATATTAAAGAAGAATATAGTCGATAATGAAAAAAATATTGGAATCAAAATAAACACATCATACCAACCATTTTCTTTCACAAAGTTACATCACATTCTCACATTATTTATCAAAGCATGTACATCATAAGAATTAACCACACATTATAATCTATCCATATAATCCAAATCCCAACATCATCAAACCATATATCATCACATGCCTATGCTAAGAACATCAAACATCATAATCATAAGTCCATAAGTAATAATCATCCATAAAATCTAAAAGTATCTAAATCACAAATCAACAATAGTCATAAAATCATCACATCATAAAACATGAATGAATACATCTCATAAAAACATATAAATCACCATAAAAATATCTGGATCATCTCATATAAGTCATCTAAATCATATACATCAAAAACATGTCAATACATGTATATATCTCACATCGATGACATGTAGGCTAGTATCAAAATACATATTTACATATCACAAAAAAATAAAATATGTATCTAATTTCATCATAGACTTGTACCTAGAGTACCACTTCCACTGGCCCCATCTATACCTATACCTAGTAGTAGTCACCTTAGGACCCCTATTTGATCCACTGTCATAAGCCACTAACCTAGGGTACCAAGCATGACCCCACCACCCATGCTAGCTCTATACTCTATAAATCTCATAGCATGGGGAAACTAATAAAATACCATTGCCTTGTAATAATAAATCTCTTGTACAATGGCTAAATAATGTGCCTATGTCACTAAATCTACTAGCCCTCCTATTATTTTTAATATCATACACACACTAATATACCCTTGTAAAGTACCTACCTAGCCATGCAAACTAGCTACCAATCTCTATAATGTAATGACCTAGACCCATTCCTGGTCCCTCTTTATCATCATACCCCCCACTTATTCCTAAAGAGCTATAATTTGGAATTGTAATGTGGCCAGTTGCACCTATAATATTACAATCTAAGCTTGGCCTACAACCAATTCCAAATTGCTTATGGATCAATCTATGTGGTCCCCTATGTTAGATCTATATCCATGGGTCTTTGACCCCCTTCACCCCAACCAAAATTGGCTATCACATACCGACCTTAGAACCATGTAGGATAATCAACTATGATTCCTACATCATCTCTCACCCTATTAAAAATCTCCTCATAAACTAACTCCTCTCCTATGGCTATGGCTCTAGTAGTAAAAACTCTACATCCTCCCTCCTATACTGATTAAAATTATGAGGAATACCCTATATGAGTTTAAATTATCACTACACCCTCTCAAATGGGATGTACTCAGTCTCACCATCTCATCTAACATATACCCATCTCCATCTCTATAGTGAGTATGTATAATACCTATATCCAACCCACATAGGTCAAGTCATGTATGGCCTCCACACTACATCTCTAAGATCTAAGTCCTCTAAGGAATCTCAAAACCAATTACACTACCACCAGCCACTGTCATCACCCCATCCCTCCTCCACTAGTAAAACTTGACTTTATAGTCTATCAACAAGTAACCATCTAAAGGTAGGCCTAATGTTCTTAGCAACCATATATGCTCATATGCCTAGTAATGAAGTACAAACCCTACATTGATCTCATAATCCTAGTATGCTCTGAATCCCCATACCTCTCTATAGATCTAAACTAATAACACTTGGGCCCATCCAAAGATCATCATCTCATGTACCAAATCCATAATTACCCCCAATATAACACAAATAAACCTCTCTCCAAATGAATCTAGTAGAGCATAACTAGTCACCACCAGCTACATCATCATCAACAAGTACTTATCTCTTGGGGACCATTGGTATAATGGCCTAATGCTAAATCCACCTACATGAAACTATGCATCTACTCTATCATCCTTGTATGGGTACTCCATACACTCATCAATCTCCTTGCTCTCTATGTGGTATATGGGGTCTCCATGGATAGGAAAGCATGAGATCCAATACATATCCTCTAGAATGATGCTCATCTCCCCTATTAACAACTATAATGTGTTAGTCACTAGGTCCCATCTCTTAATGAGGGTGACTATCATTGTGGCATCTCTAGGAAAGCATTGGTAGTGATTCATGGATCTAAAACCAACTATATCCATGTGTCCCCATTCCTTTGTTGAAATCACATCTCACACTTCTTGAAAGATCTTGGGTACTCGATCCCATAGCTGAATCTACCATCAAGCCTACAACACAATCATACCATAAATTAATCACTCCCTTTCCTATTTTCATCTTGACTAATAATCACTAATATCACCTTTCTTAAACCATAAATAATATTTTTCATGTACCTCACCCTTTTGATCTTAATCACTCATCATCTCTTCCTAACCAAATATTTAAACACACTATACACTATTTGCATTACCCACCCAAAAATCACTTCTCACTCTATATGACTATCTAACTATAACTATATAACCATACATCTATATACCATACCCATTATCCCTTGAATATTGATAGATCCCCCAACTATCGATGGTCTTTTTGGGGTATTTTTTACCCCTAAGATTGACCATTTTCATTTAAGTCAATTGTAAATGGTCACTATTAGTAACCTTCGATGGTGAGCTTCAACCCCCTAACCTCCTCTACAAAACCCTAATCTACCCTAAAGCTCCCTCCCTACCATTTTTAACTTCCATATACACACCTACATACATCTTACCACTATCATATTATACCTAAATTCATATACCCTCTCTTAAACCTCAAAACCTAGGATACCCAATCTTAGGGCATCTCTTACCAGAATAATCTACCATTTACATGCATTAATATACATTTTATAAAGCTTATTTTACACATTATAGTACATATCAACTAAAATCATGAGAACCCTACCTCATTCCATGACTGATGCCAACATCTTAGTCCATGTCTAGCCATGTGACCATGAGCATCTCTAGCATCTATCTCGACCCAACTCGATCACTCACAACCACAAATCTTGACACACTTTTTGGCACTCACACAATTTCATAAACAATACTTAGATAGGACAAAAACACAAATTACCAAATTTGCAAATGTAGACAAATGATCGATCATTTGCATTTTTACCATTATTTTAGGGTTTTCGCCCAACCATCAATGGTTTCTTAACCATTAAGGATTGGCCCTAACCATCAATGGTTATATACACCTTGATGGTTAACCCAAACTAATGACAGTTACCTAACTATCATTGATTAACCCTAACCATCAATGGTTAAGGTTATGTTTTATTTACTCTAGTTTTTTCATCTTTTTCTACCTAAAACAAACCTTGTATCACATCTAAATGGGGCCACCTTGACCTATTTGAGATCACCCTCTCCCTCTAACTAATCAAGAACTACATTGGGATAAATTCCATGTTGGATCAACTACCCATGGGACTATGTAGGTATCATCCTCTTTCCTAATGCATTAAGAGTCAGCTCAACCAATCCTTACCAAACCAACCACCCAACCCATTTACCTTCATCTACATTGATGTTGGTACTTTTTTAAACCAACCTCTTCACATACCTTGCGACAACCTTGCTTTGGTCATGATGACCACTTTGAAAAAAAATTCCATGTTGAAATTTTGCATTATGTACCACCTCATGTGTAACCTAACCATTTATGTTTTTATCGAGAGCACTTCCTACCCTAGATACTTGAGCAAACATTGACCTTATCTAGAACACTTGAAAAGTGTGACCTAATCAGTTATAACTAACACTGGAGACTAGTTATCTTATCACTTATCCTAGAATCCAAAATTATTATTACCAACATTAGTAACTTTAGTCTTTATGTAATTTCAACTATTGGACTTAGTTACATTTTGTGCATATATTTTCATTTCCAATGCTTGCACCTTTTTCATCACCAACCTTGTAACCTCCATTTTACCTTTTTATCAAAACCTCACCTTTATTTTGATGTTACCTCATCAACTCCTAGTTTGAGGGGGAATACCCTCTTCTTATACTTGAGGCAACCAAACCCTGGTCAATCAATAACTCATTTTTATTATATGGCTTATTGACCTAAATCTATAAAATAAAAAGGGGCAAAATGTAGACACTCAAAAATATCCCTTTATTAGTTTTTGATGTCACCTCACCTTGGACCTATCCTTGACCTTAGTTATCTATTCACCTAGTTAACTCAACCTTAAAAACACCTTTTTATACATCAACATTCATTAACATACTTAGGACATTTTGTTAAACATTTTAAACATATCAAATTTGGACCCATTTTAACCCTTTTTAACTTAGGAGTATGACCATTGATGGTTATCCTAACCATTGATGGTTAGCCTAACCATTGATGGTTAGCCTAACCATCGATAGTTAGGTCTCCAAACCTGTAACATAAATATATCTAGCTTTAAGTAAGATAAGCATAGGAAAAATGGAAACTTTCCCATGCACACCTTATGGCTTTCCTTCTCTTTGAATTAGCATCTTTATCCTAGACCAACTTAACAAATTCCTCTCTCCTTGCTTAGAAAATTTGTGCTAAAAATAAAAGGCTCTTGGAAGAGTTAGGGATCTAAAACATTTACATCTAGCCTCTATTGTTTTCTTTGTGTAGGCATCCAAGCATCCAAAAACTTTATCTACATGACTTTTGAAGGTTGGAGTATTGTTATTAGGAGGAGCATTTGGATTTTCCAAATGAAGGTCCCCCTTATCAACGAGGTTTTGTACCAATCATTTAAAGGATTGGCATCATTCTGTGTCATGTCATATTACCTTATGATAAGCAAAAAAACTCATCTTATTTATACAAATTGGGTTTAGGATGCATATCATCAACTGGTCTAATCAGAGGGAATTTAAAAACATTTACTTGTAGGATTTTATCTAATACTAAAGTATAAGGCTCTCTTATAGGGGTATATTTCTTAGTGGGAAAATGAGTAAGTCCCCTAGGTTATTGTGTTTGAGAAGCAGAAGACCTTGATTGGTTGGATGCTAGAGGGGAAGAAATTTTATAGTAACTACATTTACTACCCCTTTTGGTTTAGGATTATTGATATTGCTTTTAAATGGGTCAGATTTAAAGTTATTATTATGTAACTTAACTTTTCCATCTTAGTTATCTTAACTATATAATAGTGTAAAGATCCATAATAGTCACTTTTCAAGCAATATTGATTGAGAAGTGTTCTAAGAAAATTTGGGCCTACTACATAAAGGAAAAGAGAGAATGCTAGGGAATGGAATTGTACCAATCTAATGCAGATCTTGATAATGATATGGGAAATGTTCTAATTAGGATGACATCATCATGTGATATAAGATAACACATGTGTCAAAATTCTCTAAGATACTACTGGGGATCTTCTTTATTTTGAAATTTAGTAAACATAAGAATCTCCTTTTATGAAGGATATGGTCAGATAGGAATAGAGGGATGGATTAGCTCAATACAAATTTTCTCATATGTGAGCATTGTATTATGTCTAGAGGTGGAGGCTTCCAAACTAGCCATCCTATTCATGAGGATGTTTATAAGGTCTATCTGATTATTACTCTAATGCACACTTCCTAAAACACCTTGTTAAATGGGTTGGTAATTTGGTAAAGAGGTAGGCATAAGCTATGAGGGAAGGTATCCAATTGTAGTAGACATAATAGGTTGAGATGTTTCCATGTATTGTGGGAATTTTAGTGTAATATTTTGTTGTGTGAAGGACTATAAGTGGTTATCACTGGTTGTGATGAAGCCACATATTGGGTGGTCAAGGAGACATACTATTGGGGAGGTTATGTTAAAGGGATTTGTTGTGTGTGAGGGATTTTCTATGAAATGTATGTTAAAGTTATTTTAAAGGTTGGGAGACTTACAATAATTGACACCACTAACATTTGGGAAGGTATAGTGGATATAGGCTAAGTGGTATTTTGAATCTAAGTAACGAGGGTTGGAGAACTGGTAGATACTACAAGTGTTTGGTTTCCTCGAGATTATGTCACTTGGTTATTAAAACTAGATTGAAGAGATTTTATGGAAAAGTTTACCATGGACATGGTAAATTATCTAGTTCTCTTAGGTCCCTTGAAAAGTATCCCATACATATGTGGAGAGCCTTGGGTATGGGGGGAAGGAGAAATATGTATTGTTTGACTATTAAGATAGTAATTAAGAGTAATGGGGTTATTGTCTAGTATTTAAACAAAGGAAGGATCTCCTTAAGGATAATATTATAGAAACATAATATTCTCAAAGGATTCAAGGGAAGAGGTGGGACTAGGTGTATGTTCTATTTGTGAGAATGTAACACCTTCTTCAACTTTCTTTTTTGATTATTGTCTAGTCAAAACCATGAGATAGAAAATAAAAGAAAAAATAAAACAAAAATTTCTTTTTAAATTATCTTGATTTAATGATAGATGAAAGACACACACACTAAAGTCCTTCCAAAAAAAATTTATCTCTTTTAAATTTAATATGTGAAAGGAAATATAGAAAAAGAAATTATAATGAAGGTTCTGAGAAATGGTAATCTAAAGATTGTTTTAGGTATTTATATTTTATCACTCAAGGAAATGTATATTGGTATTAGTATGTGGCTTGATACTTGGGACTTTTCCACCTCATGTCACAATCCCATAGCCAGTGTGGGTGCTTAGCCAAACTATACCAATGGTCTAGTGATTATACTCAGCATGAGAACTAAGTTGGTCCTCCCCTTGGTGGTGAAATCCAAGTAGGATCACTAGGAGAAATGTTGTCATGAGGTGATGAAATACCCATCAATTCCTTATGTCAAGTGTTAATATGTGTTTATTATAAGAATTATTTGGCATGTGTGTGGATAAAGTAATGACTATGATAGATTTTTTCCTGAATTATTATATGTGAAAAAATCTAAATAGGAATGATGAATGTAATTTTTTTTAATTTTTTTTTAAGAAAAGGAAATAAAATGAAGTACTAATGTTATCATTGGATGACTGAAACAAAAAAAGAAATGGAAAGAGAGAAAATTCAATAATTTTGAATTTAACAAAGAAAATGAGACCTAAGGTCCCACTGAACATGCTAGAATGTTTTAGTTTTTTTTTTTGCTTTTTCAATGTGGATCTAATTACTAAAAACAAAGTAAATGTAGAGTTTAGAGTTACCTGGTGATGAAGGTTAGTTTCACACTATTGACCAAGATTTTTGAGAACTCCTCTTTGTTTGGGGAAGAATGACTTGTAATTCACCACACTTAAACAAAAAATGGATTAATAGAAAAATGAGTGGGCTGCTTGGTAAGAAACTAGTCCCAAGAAGTGATATGCTCCCTTAGATGGATGTCATCCCACATTCAACATTCAAGTTTATAAATAAACATGAAATTACAAAGATATATATGGATAAATAAACAATGCCAAAGATAATTTAATCTATAGCAAGATTAATTTGATCAAATTAATTATCTTAGAATTTAGTTAAAATATCAATGTCTTCTTGGATTACAACCAATTGTTCGTTAATCTATTCAAAATTATGTATAAAATCCAAAATATAAATTCATAACTTAAATGCAATGTCTCTATGATCATCAAATAGTGGTTGAGGGACTATGGGAAGATCAAAGATGCTAATAGAATCATGTACTAATTTGGACAGGGTCATCTACATGAAAATATAGATTTTAGCAAACTAGAATGTAGATTTAACAAATGTTAAAGATGTAAAATGGACTATTTAAAGCTAATTTTATAGTTTTAAAGGGATCAATTTCTATCTTACAAGATCAACATCGATTCTAAAAGATTGACATCAATTCAGATGAATCAATGTCAATTTTGTGCAAAAGTGTTGAACTATAAAATGGACTATAATGACGGCCTAGACATTTGATAAAACAATCAAAGCTAAATGTAAATAAAAACATAGATATGTAAAAGATAAATAAAAATTAAAATATGAAGAAAATATTGACCTTGGATGGTTGAAAATGTGTAGATAAAGAGATTCCAAAATGAGGTAGATGGCCTTTAAAAATCACTTGATAATGTTGTTAATCAAGTGTTATTCAAAGTGGCAAGTTACTAGTGATGTCTATATGTAGGTTCAAGACTAGTTTGGATAGAATTTCATGATCAAAATGGCTTCCTTCCTTTCACATTCATTCCTCCCAAGTAATGGAAGTTTGATGAGTATTTATGGATCAATGTCAATCCTAACCGATTGACATCAATCATGGAGGATCGATGTCAATCCACTCGATTTGGTAAAATTTGTCTAAGGATATTTCAAACCATGTGACAAACTTAATGAATATACCACTAAGTTTTTTACATAGATTTTTAACGAGGGTAAGTTCCTAGGAGAGTTGTTGAGAGGTTGGGTAATTTGTTTTTATTTGATTTTTATGGATTTTATGGTTAAGGGTGGTAAATATTAATTAATAGAATTAATTACCATGGGTAAATAGGGGTTAATTATTATTTAAATTCAATTCAATTGACCTATGTGGTAAAGGCAAATAGGAAAGTAAAATGTAGTTATTTAAAATAATTACCTATGGGGTGTTGCTATGTTAGAAATAATATAAATATGATGATGCACAAGTTAATACACAAGGGTGTATAAAACTAGCATCTATAATGCTACCCAAATTCATTTAGCTTGTCATTATCTTCTACTTTGCATCATCCAAGTACTATTCCTCTTATTTTTAGCATTTCCTTTTTCCAATATATCTTTTTTTCTTGATTTTATCACTTACACATCACCCCTCACCTACAAAACCCAGAGTTTTCCTTCTTCCCACTTAACATTCCACCCCCAACTTCATTTCATTAACCAAAGGCCTTTTACAAAAAATTGTCACTAGTTATTACAATTGTTGCTAGTTACATCAATCATTGTTGGTTGTCTAATCATCTCCAATTAGGATAACCATCATCAGTCAACCTGACCCTGACAGTCACTGTCAAGGAAAATAATAAATTTTTATTTCCTCCCTTTTCATACCCAAGTAGACCATGTCTCTATTTTTGACCTATCTATAAACCTTACCCAGACCCTTTGAACCTAACCTTTATACATTTGTGCATGGTATTGACCCACCATACTACATCTTATACTAAATAGGTAGGTTATTTGCTTTTTTTTCATAAGAATTTATGTTCTTATTAGTTTATTATCTTTTGTTTCTATTTTCAGAACATTTTTATCATTAGGGGACTAACCCTCTAAGGGAGCTTTCACTTCTCAGATATAACATGTTACTAGGTAGTCCACCCTTCCTACTCATCTAAAAAACAAGTTGGTTTAGTGTGATATAATTGTAAGTAGTCCTTCCTCACAAAAAATGATCTCTCACTTCTTCTGGTCAACAATGAGTGCAATGTTTACCAGGTACACACCCCTCATCTATTATTTCTTTCCTTTTTCCTAAAAGTTAAAAAATAGAGTAAAAAATAGTATGAAAAAATAATTTCAAGCAATATACATAGGTGCAGAGTTAATAAATTTTCTTAATGGGATCGATTACCTTAATTTCTCTAAGAAAAAATCTTGCCTACACAGTTTCATATGTTGTTTAAAGACCATGAGGTCTATGTGAGACTAATGTTTTCATTCTTGTAACTTAGACATAAAGGTAATGTCAAGACATGAATTTAAGTTACTAGGTCAAAGAAAATTTGGGTTGATTGATTCCCAAGATAGGAAAATTTTCACTATAGACATTCAATAAAGTACAATCCCATTTGAGCCTAAATGAACTTATAGCTTGCAAGTGACTTATAAATTGATGATAGTGGAATGACTATATGATGTCAAATAAAGAGGTAGGTATATTCAAGTTTGATATCCAAGTGATTGGAAAGGAAAAAAGGGAGAAAATCATAGTGTTCAAATAATAAAATATCCACATACAAGAATTCTTGATTCTCTAAATGAGTAACTATAGTATAACATAGTCATAAATTAGCTCATACCTCAAAAGATGCAAGCTTGGATAATGATAAAAAAATGAAGTAAATGAATATGTATAAACCATTTTCATAATTGTGATGAAAATTTCCATGGGTATCTCAAAAATATAAACATATATAGGATTCTTTTGAATTCTTCTAAGTTTCCACCTATAGTTGACATAGTCAACATAGTCTACAGACTGGCCTAAGTAAATGGAGAGTGAAAGTTTGAGAAGGTAATAAAATATGTAGGATAGTATGAAAATGTTGAAACCACTCTAATAATGGTAATATCACATTCCCATTTGATCTTAGTAAATAATAACACCAACTTACAATCATAATTTTGAAGTTTCTTTAACTTTGTCAAACCCTACACAGTCATTAGATCTAAAACCTAGTATGAGGGTTTGTAGTGTTAATAAATATAGAGAGGTGATCAAGCATTTAAATTTGGTGAATTATGTCCTCATGATCTAAATTATACCTCCATAGTCTCACTTTTGTTAGACAAATAAGGGAGATTCCCTCTGTTTTGTCATAGACAAAGGGCACTCCATAAGCAGTCCATCCTACAGACCATGATATATTCATGGGAATGGAATAAATGGAAAAATATTGAGTTATTATGGGATGTTTTATAAGGTTGATATGAAGATGAAAAAAGTGTTATAATACCCCACAATCACTAAAAACCCTAAGAAGGGTCAAACACAGTTAGGCCTATTAGGCCTAGAACTAGGTCATACCCATATGGCCTCTAACTTGATTCAGATGAATGCATGACCTTGTTAAATAGTTTGATAACCCATATAGGATATTTTAAGACTATTTGGAAGTATTGGTTGGAAAATAACATCACATAATTGGCTATTTTGGCCTAACCTTCTCGTAGGAGTACTCAAAATGCATTGAATGAGATCAAGAGCTAGTTTCATTCACTCGTATTTATATGTAGGGTGTGTGTTTCTATCGCTAATTCACTTTTCAGATTTAAGAGAAAGAAGAAACTAAAAAGAATAATGGACAAGGCTTGTGAAGTACCTGGATATAGACTGTGCACCGTAAATCCAAACGCTTGTGAGCACTCCTCTTTGGCTGTGGAGGAATGACACCTGCAAGAAAGAAGGAAACTTGGACAAGAAAATGTTAGACAGATAGGCGGTGGGTTGCCAAGCAAAAGCTTGTTCTCGGAAGTGTGAAAACTTCCTCAAGGGAGGTCAACCCACTGATAACAGACAGATAAAAGACTAAGGAAAATACAGAATGCCAGAATATAGAAGTGACAAAGAAATTAAAAAGGAAAGAAAAGACCAAATGATTACCTGAAGAAGTTGTTGGGCTGAAGACAGTCGTCGAGGTCAGAAATGTCGTCGGCGTTGGTTAGCTGATCTACCGACGTCAGTTATCCTGTCGACGTCGGTTGGGGAAGTGACTGGCGTCGGTCGGGGTTGTGGCCTGTAGTCGGGTCTGGGTTGCTTTCTGGACTATGGATGGGTCTGGTTTGTGAACGGGGTCGAGACAGAGTTCGGGGACAAATTCGGATGGACTGGGGAGTGGTCTAGTTCTGGTTGGGTGCCTTGTGCAAGGTCTTTGTTGACAGGGGGATGAGGAAGTTGTCTGGGATTGGATTAAAAGAGGGACAGGAAAGAGGAAGATACATAGAGGACAGGACCTGAGAAGGCTTTGCAGCCTCCCAGGGGGAAGAACAGAGGGAGTAGAAGATAGTAGATAGGATAGATAACTGAAAACTAAAGAAATGAAATAAAATGAAACACCAGATTGTGCTTACCTTTGGCTTGCTGACTGAAGAACGGAGGAGCTGTTGTTGGAGCCATGGAAGACTTGTTGCAAGAAGAAAATCCCTGATCCAGAGCCTTTGCACCTGTTGTTGCTGTTGCACGAGGTCCAGACGGAGGAGAGACGAATGACAAAATGCCAAGAGAATTCTTTTTGCGAGCTCAAGGGTCCAGGGGCTACAACGGATGTAGAAAGGGGTAATGAAGGCTGCCGATGCTGGCAGTTTCACTGACGTCGGCCGAAGGTTAGCCGATGTCAGCGGTGGCAGAATGGGGACAGAGGCTAAAAATAGCCTCTGCCCATTCTTGCACGCCGCCGGGCGAGGGGTTATGGGAAGAACGGTCACGAGGAAGCCTAAATGGGCGTGGGGGGAAGATAATGAAGAGATTTGGCCTAATAAATGCTAGGGGGAAGGTGGAGGGATTCAAGGGAGGATCCAAGGTGGCAAGGGTAGGGTGGAAAGGGGGCCACTTGATTAAAATATTTAAGTTATTTTAATCAAATGGAGGCCAAGGGTTAGGATAGGGGTTTGAGGTGGACAAGGGGGAGAACCAAGGTGCAGACACGTTTGCGGTGTCTACATTTGCCCATTTTTGTCTTGTTGGTTGTTCTTGATGAACTGCAAGACAAAAATAGGAGTTGGTTGCCCCAGAAAAAGGATGAGGTGTTCCCCCTCAAAGCGATAGTCGAGAGAAGGGAACCGAAGATCGAGTGTCAATTTGACAGAGAAATGGATAGAAGAGAGTGAGTGAAAATGCTGCCATAGTCTTGATTGCACGTAGTCCACTTCACGAGAGGGTCAAGTCAAATTGTCACATGTCGAGGGTCAAGGAGTGCCAAAATTGAAGTAACCGGGCCCCAGCATTTAGTCGTCTACTGATCGGGTCACTCAATCTAAGCTGAAGCTCCAAATGGTCATCGTGCTCTAGGTATCTAGGGCTCAGGAAGTGCTCCCAGAAACACGAAAAAGCCATAAGTAGTAGGGATCAACTGGCTCGCGATCCTATACTTGCGAGGAGTCAAAAATAGTCTGCAAACAATTTTGCTAACCAGCCGTGAGGTAGCACACACGCAAAAACAACCAAGGCAACACGCTGTCTTGGAAGTGGTCGAAGGTCGAAGGAGATACGCATGATCTCCAATGGTCAAGAGGATGGATGGACGAAAGGATGCGGCCGAGCTAACCCCAGAAGACCCCATGTCAACTGAGTGCTACCTACATAGCCCCTGTGTGAAGGGCCTCAGGCCGATGTAGTTCTCCCTAAAAAAAGGGAGGAATGGTCAAAGAGATTGATTGGTCTTGGTCAAAGTCGATGATTGGTCTTGGTCAAAGGTCAATGATTGGTCAAAGGTCTTGGTCAAAGGTCTTGGTCAAAGGTCAATGATTGGTCAAAGGTCTTGGTCAAAGGTCTTGGTCAAAGTTGACGGAGTTGGGCGTGATAAGAGTCAAAGAAGAGAAGGTTTGTCCATCATAGAGATGAACAAACGGGGGTGGTCGAGCTAACCTTAGAGGATGTGGTATCTGAGTGCTGCCTACATAGCCCTGGTCATAGGGCCTCAGACCAATGTAGTTCAGGCTGCGAGGGTCAAAATGGTCGATGATGAGTTTGGTCATGTGAGGGTAAGATGATGCTATAGATGTCACAGGGGTCGAGAGGCTTTCATCTCGAGCAAGTTTCCATAGTCGTGATGGATGCATGATAAAAATGAATGGAAGTCTATTTATGCTTCAGCAAGTATTGGTTTATGCTTAACATAAATTGGGTCTGGTCGGTAGTTTCCACGTGTATTGGTGTCCATAGAAACTATGTGAAAAGGACAAGGCGATGCCTGATGTCATGTTGAAAGTGGTGAAAATGGCTGGGTTTGAGATGAGTCGACAATTGATGTGATCAAAGTGTAGAGAAAAGATGAAAGGCAAATTGCTCTTTCATTGACAAGGACCAGAAAGAAAGCATAGATAGGGGTTATTAGAACAAAAGCCCCGTTCATGCATTACGTCGTCGACCAGTATGGTGTTAGGGCGGTAATCGAATCACTTAAACATTAAAGTGAGCTCGAAGTCCCTTGAGAAGGTGATAGGAGGAGGATAGGGTAACCCAATTTAAGAGCAGGAATAACCGTGCCCCTTTTTATAGGAGACCCTGAGACAACTATAAGCCAAGTCCGTGACTCGTTTTTTTTTTTTTTTTTTTTTTTTTTTTTTTTTTTTTTTTTGGTGCAGGCTGATCGATGCGGGAAGCCTACATAGAGATGTCTTTTGATGTATGGTCATGTCGGGAAGCTGATCGATGCGGGAAGCTTCTAAGAAAGGTGCTGTTTGTAGCAAGATTTAGTCATAGCCATCCTTCGAGGGAGTGGTCTATATTTTTGCTTGAAATGTTTGATAAGTTGGCCTAGCTGTCCTTCAAGGGATCAGTCTAGTAATACAGCAATGATAATACAGCTGTCCTTCGAGGGATCAGTCTATCTTTTTGATTTGATTTGATATAATGTGACCTTGGATATGTTTTGACATCTTGATTTTGATTTTTTTGATAGGAATTTGAGTCACGGACAAGACTGTAGAAGTTCAAGGACGCCCCTTTTATTAGGACAAAGCATCCATGCATCATAAAAGGGTCGTAGAGGACTTGTTAAATGGGAATAGGGTTGAAAGGGATGAGGATTAAGAGGACGAGGATTGCTCAAGGGACGAGCTCAAGTTACGTGTCAAGTAGACGAGTACTTGACTAACAGAAGAATGGTCGAAGATGCAACGCATTAAGAGGCTCAGGTTCTGGCCGTCCGTCGAGGGAAGACAGACGATAATTCCCTGACCCATACTTGTGTGTGATGATAAAAGGTCCAAGCCAATTGGGGGAAAATTTGCCTTGTTTACTTCGCTCCATATTGGTCACGTGTTGATTGATGATTGTGAAGTTGGTTGACATTGTCGCTGGTTGATTGAAAAAGGTTGAATGTTTGGTCGAGAGGTCTAGTTGATTGATATTTGATTGAAGTTTGGTTGAGATTGGTCGAATAATTGGTCGGGGGTTGGGTCGATGGATACTTGGTCGAGATGAAAATGAGTGATTGATATGTGGTAGAGACTGGGTTAAACAGTTGGTCAAGGTTTGGATGAAGGATGAATTCCCCCAGCGGGTAGGGAGAATGTTTGAAAGATTGGTTAAGGTCGGTTGAGGTTGAGTTGTCAGATGGACGGTGTTAATGTCTAATAAGGGGGTCAAAGGCGGCAAAGGGACCATATTCCAGCGTGGAGATCCCAATTTAGGTGATGAGGTTGGAGAGGCATGAGTCGGGGTTGATGTTTTGTCGAAGAGGTGGTCAAGAGGATCCTTGATGAGAAGGGAATCCTTTTTCCAGTGGTGACGAATGACAGCTTTGAGAGCACAACAACGCTCAGTGTCATGTCCTGAAATGTGATGATAATGGCAGAACTTAGAGTTGTCGAACCAAGATGGCCTTGATCTGAGAGTTGATGAGCGGAGTGGTGTTGAAGGTTTATTGATGACGTGGTTGAAAAGGGAGGTGTCATTCTCCAAACATTGGCGAATGGCAACCTTGAGAGCATGACAATGCTCCGTGTCGTGCCTAGGCATGCGATGATACGCACAAATGCAAGTGTCGTCGAACTAGGGTGGTTTAGGTCCGAGAGATTGATATTGTCTAAGAGGCGGGAGGTCGATACGAGAGGACTGCAACAAGTGCCGTAAGAGCAAGGCATATGAACCTGCTAACGGGTCTGGATGTTTTATTATAGTGAGGGTTGGTGACGTTGGTTTGGGAGGTGAGGGAGGCATAGGTCGAGGGTTTGGATGAGATGCATGTCTGATGGGATGAGGGAGTAATGGAGGCAAATTGCCTCTGTGAAGGATGGGAGTGGGAAGCACTCCTATTAAAGTGGACAGATGCGGGCCCAAGATTGAAGGTAATGACGAAGGTGGGGGAGGAGTCCTCCGATGTGGTCTAGTGGTTTTCGTGTGTTTGGGTCGAGGGCCACCATTGTGTGAAGTGAGGTTAGATATGGGTTTGGGCGTAGATGTGGACGAAGGTGAGTGAGATGTAGAAATCTCATGAAAAGGGCAAGAGGAAACCGTGACTGGGTCTTCCTTGGTTGAAATGGGTGGAGAGACTGGTTCTTCTCTTGGTGGAGAAGAAATAAGAGAGGGCGGCTCCTCAAGTAGGCAGAGGGCATGGATGATCGTGCCTTCTACTTGTAGTTGAGGAGTAGGCAAGGTAGGGTCTTCGGATGGGGGTGGGCTTAATGGCGTTGATGTGGTCAAAGCGTCTTCCAATACAAGAGAGGTAGATGGAGGACTAGTAGGAGAAGAAGGTTCCTCATCCTTTAATGGAAGAGGTTGGTCAAGGACAAGAGGCAAGATAGTGCTAATCGTGTGAATGTCATGGTCTTGAGGGTCATTGGTTGAAGTCTGGACGTTGTTCTGAGTAAGCGGATGATTGGGGAAAGGTTGTTTGGAGATGTTGATATGTTGGTTAGGAGGGGTGTTCGGGTTATCTAAAATAAGATCCCCCTTGTCGATCATGTCTTGGACGATGTTTTTGAAGGTTCGGCAGTTGTCGATGTCATGGCCTTGGATGCGATGAAAGGGACAGAAGTCGGCCTCCCTATACCATGTAGGGATGGCTTTTGAAGGGTCAAATTAAGGTGGTCGGATTGGAGGGAGATCGAGGACTCCCTGCTTGAGAATTTTTTCCAAAACAGAAGCGTATGGTTCTCCAAGTGGAGTGTAAGAACGCTGAATGTACCGTTGTTGGAATTGTTTGGTGATGCTTGAAGATGTTGAAGGTTGAGAGTAATTAGTTGACGTCGATGATGGTGATCTAACGACCACAGTGTTGGCCACTCCTTTAGATTCGGAATTGGCAGAAGAAAAAGGTCTGGAAGAAGAATGGCCATTGGTAGATTTTGCGTTGGTATTACGCAATTTGACCTTATCTTCTTCAAGGGCGCGGAGTTCAAGCTTTCGAGCCATGATGAAAGCTTCATCAAAAGTGCGAAATGTCTGAATCCACAAGGTAGAAGAGATGTGTCTGGTACATGCTCGAGAGAAGAGCTCGATGAGCTCAGGTTGAGGTAAAGAGAAGGAGAGCTGGTTGATCAGGCCTCTCCAACGCGCGACAAAGTCGACAATAGATTCATCGTCAAATTGCCTGATGGAGTAAAGGTCTGTGATTGAGACTTGTTTGGTGATGTTGATCGAGAAATGGTTGAGAAATAGTTGGGCGAGTTGGATGAATGAAAAGATAGAGTGTCTGGCAAGAGAACTATACCAGTCAAGGGCTGGGCCAGAAAGCGACATAGGGAACGTGCGTAAAAGCAACGCATCGTCATGGGCAATAAGATAACAGGCATGTCTAAATGCCCGTAGATGTTGCTGTGGGTCTTCCTTACTCTGAAAATGAGTGAATTTAGGAAGCTCCCAATGGTTAGGGTATGGTCGAATAGGGACGGAAGGATGGATGGGCTCGCTGCAAATTTGTTCATATGACAAAGTATTGCTTAAACCGGAAATGGAGGCTTCAAGACTGGACATTTTATCCATCAGCATCTTGATAAGATCCACTGACGGATTGGCGGGTTGAGCGCCCCCTAGGTTGTAAGGTGCTTGGAAGAGGCTAGAGGAGGCGTGCAACATAGCCGGTTGTATAATGTACGGATGACTAGTCGCAGGGACAGGAGTGGAGGCTAAAGGTGGTTGTGTTATGAAGGTCGAAGGTATAGGTTGACTGGGCACTGCCAAAGGTGGTTGAATGGCGGCACTGGTAGAAAGACAGGTTGGCACACCTACATTTGTGGGCGCAAGAGTGTGAGGGGTCGAGACAATCAAGTTCTGATATGATGTAAAACTTGGTTGAATTGCAGGTGGTCGAGGGGGTAATGGAACCCCGATGGAGGTCGGTCTAAAAATAGGTGGGGAGGACAAACTTTGCGTATTGGCCATGGTTGGGTTAATAGTTGAGGCGAAAGGCTGAGTCATAAGGGGTTGGGTGGCGAATGGCGTGGATGTCGTCGCCATGTCACCCGAAAGGTCTCGCGTTGGGTTTCTCGTGAGATAGTTTTGGAGGGCTGCGGCATTGAGGTCCAAGAATCTCGCAAAATCCTGGTCCCCTTCAGTGATGATGGGAATTTGAGTCGGGGTCGGGGTCGGGGTCGATCCTGTAGGAGTTCCTTCAGTTTCCAAGTGGAACTCCATGATAGGACTGGTTAGGGATGAGGTAGACGGAAGCGGTTGTTGGCTAAAGTGGTTAAGAAGAGAGTCCTGGTTCCAGAAACTATGTTCTTGCAGTCTCAGAAAACCAAAATGTGATTTTTGACAGAGAAGGGACAGTGTTTAGGCTGCTGGTTTTGAAAAAAAAGGACAGTGATAGAGACCGATGTCAGTTGAAAAACCGATGTCGGTAAGGAAGATAGCCGACGTCGGTCAGATAACCGATGCCGATAAGGGAGGAAAGCTGACGTCGGTGACAGAACTGATGCCGGTGACAGGGGAAAGCCGACATCGGTGGCAGAACCGATGCCGGTGGCTGTGTTTTCCAGAGAACCAAAAGATTTGAAGACTCTTGGAAAAACAAAGAAGAAAGCGTCCTCACTCACTCAAACAAACAGATGAGAAGAGGAAAACAGAGAAAGATAGACAAGCCTAAGCCATAAATCCTAGGAATTAACCTTAGAAGTTGTGGCTTATGCCTTAGATGAATGTTTGGGGAGATTGGCTGAAAAATGGGTCCTAGAAGAAGGCGGTCTAAAGATGGTTTCAGGTCTTGTTTTAGGTCCTCAAAGTCTGTGTTAGGGTCTGGTACGTGGCCTGGTGCTAAGGAGCAAGCTCCCCTCACTTCACGATTCCAGTGGTTAGCTGGTCTCGCTTAGCCAAGATATACCTCGCCTAGAGTTTATCCTCCGCCAGAGAATGGAGTGGGCTTCCCCCTTGGTGATGAAATCCAAGTAGGGTCACCGGGACGGGTAAGGTATCCACTGGGGGATGAAATCCCAGTCGGGCCTTGTCTCAAGTAAGTTTTATGTGTGTTTTAGTGCATGTGGTCTGGTAGTGTAACATCAAGTGTCTATGATTTATTCAATATGCGGATTAAGTTACTAGATGTGGACTAATGCAAGCACAAGCAGAAATGAAAGTGCAATACGTTTTAATGCCCAAGTCGAAATGTGATGTTTGTTATGAAGACAAGTTTGAGAAAAGGTTGAGAGTATGATGTTTAGACTAGTCTAGAATGCAAGGAAGGAAGATTCGTTTTAGTCCTGCTTATAGTGTCATTGAGAAGAAAAGAAGGAGGAGAAAAGGTAAGAACCTAATGCTCCTAAATGAATGAAGAAGAAAAGGAACCCAGGAGGAACCTAGGGTCCCACCGGGCGTGCCAGAAATGTTTCTATCACTAATTCACTTTTCAGATTTAAGAGAAAGAAGAAACTAAAAAGAATAATGGACAAGGCTTGTGAATTACCTGGATATAGACTGCGCACCATAAATCCAGACGCTTGTGAGCACTCCTCTTTGGCTGTGGAGGAATGACACCTGCAAGAAATAAGGAAACTTGGACAAGAAAATGTTAGACAGATAGGCGGTGGGTTGCCAAGCAAAAGCTTGTTCCCGGAAGTGTGAAAACTTCCTCAAGGGAGGTCAACCCACTGATAACAGACAGATAAAAGACCAAGGAAAATACAGAATGCCAGAATACAGAAGTGACAAAGAAATTAAAAAGGAAAGAAAAGACCAAATGATTACTTGAAGAAGTTGTTGGGCTGAAGATAGTCACCGAGGTCGGAAATGTCACCGGCGTCAGTTAGCTGATCTGCCGACGTCGGTTATCCTGTCGACGTCGGTTGGGGAAGTGACCGGCGTCGGTCGGGGTTGTGGCCTGTAGTCGGGTCTGGGTTGCTTTCTGGACTGTGGACGGGTCTGGTTTGTGAACGGGGTCGAGACAGAGTTCGGGGACAAATTCGGATGGACTGGGGAGTGGTCTAGTTCTGGTTGGGTGCCTTGTGCAAGGTCTTTGTTGACAGGGGGATGAGGAAGTTGTCTGGGATTGGATTAAAAGAGGGATAGGAAAGAGGAAGATACACAGAGGATAGGACCTGAGAAGGCTTTGCAGCCTCCCAGGGGGAAGAACAGAGGGAGTAGAAGATAGTAGATAGGATAGATAACTGAAAACTAAAGAAATGAAATAAAATGAAACACCAGATTGTGCTTACCTTTGGCTTGCTGACTGAAGAACGGAGGAGCTGTTGTTGGAGCCATGGAAGACTTGTTGCAAGAAGAAAATCCCTGATCCAGAGCCTTTGCACCTGTTGCTGCTGTTGCACGAGGTCCAGACGGAGGAGAGACGAATGACAAAATGCCAAGAGAATTCTGTTTGTGAGCTCAAGGGTCCAGGGGCTGCAACAGATGCAGAAAGGGGTAATGAAGGCTGCCGACGCCGGCAGTTTTGCCGATGTCGGCCGAAGGGTCGCCGACGTCGGCGGTGGCAGAATGGGGACAGAGGCTAAAAATAGCCTCTGCCCATTCTTGCACGCCGCCGGGCGAGGTGTTATGGGAAGAACGGTCACGAGGAAGCCTAAATGGGCATGGGGGGAAGATAATGAAGAGATTTGGCCTAATAAATGCTAGGGGGAAGGTGGAGGGATTCAAGGGAGGATCCAAGGTGGCAAGGGTAGGGTGGAAAGGGGGCCACTTGATTAAAATATTTAAGTTATTTTAATCAAATGGAGGCCAAGGGTTAGGATAGGGGTTTGAGGTGGACAAGGGGGAGAACTAAGGTGCAAACACGTTTGCGGTGTCTACAGTGTGCATGATACCTCAATCAGATAGGGATAGTTGATCAGGGTATTTATCTTATTCTCATTATAATTTTTATAGAGGTTCAACATTTGGATTTTATGAATCATTGGTAATAAGCAAAACCTCTTGAAACCCTTGTACAAAGTTGATGGATAAGAAATGAATGGATATGCATCTAAAAGTGGTAAAATTACCTTAAAGTTGTTTTTAACATGTTTATCACTCTACCAAGGTCCTCATCATCCATTTGATCCATACCATCACTTATATAAATAGGATAAAATATTTGTTTTCTATAATTTTTTAAGTGAATTACAAGTACAGAGAATAATTGGTAAATGAAATCCATTGAGAGAGATATGTAGGGACTTGTTATAACTACCTATACTAATCTCTAATTATATTAAATCATGAAAATCACTATGCTAATCAATTCATTTTAGGTAGCCTAAATAATCATAGTGAGAAGACAATGTGACTACCTAGTACAATAATGAGAGAGATAACTTTGAATATTTTGAGTTATATTTGATAGACCAAATGATAAATATATTTTGAATATATTTCCTACATTCCTTAAAAAAAATTCTTTGAGAAACTACAAGTCACTTAGGTGATAATTGTGAAGGCCTAGTCTTAAAAAGCTAATGAGTGGCTACAAATAGTTAATGATAAGTGACAAAGGATAATTCATCAGTTGAAAGGCATATATGAATGTTACAAATATTGTTTCCAACCTCCCATGTTAGGACATATGTGTCAAATACTTCCTAGGTCTATTACAAACATTCAAGTGACTCTTCATCATCAAGGTCATTTTAAGTAAGAGAATGAAGAGCTCTATGCCAATTTGAGGAATATGTCATGCTTCAGATGGAAAATTGTCCAAGAAGACCCTCATATTCTATTATCCACTTCATTCTATATAATTTTAACTAGTTTATAAATTTTTAAACTTGGCCTTGTGACTCTTGAACTTCATTTCTTCTCTCTTCTCTCTTATGTTCTATGTATTCAAGCCTTTTTGGCTTTGTAATGGATCATTAATTGGTATGGCAAAGCCCTAATAGTTTTGACATCTCATTTTCCTTTAAATAAATTTTATTTAAGTTTATTCATTCTATTCAATCTCTTGCCTAAGTGTTTTAAGTGGTTTATGTGGTTGACAAGTGATGAATATGCTCTCCTTGCTTCCATTCTACTCTTACATGTTTTATGTGAGTGATATCTCTTCTAAAAAAATTCATAAAGTATATATGTTTGTTAAATGTGCCTTGAAGTTTGAGAGGGACTAGTATTGTCTAGTATCAAACCTTATTTTCACCCATCTCTATAGATCCAATCAATATACCTCTATGATAGATACTTGTGCTAAAAGGACATAGAGTTGAGGTCAATTTTGGTAGTCTTCTTTATTAGTGTAGATTTAATTATGTTATGTGTAGTTATGTTTAGTGTATAACCTCACTAACATAGGTTTTTTTATGTCTACTTCTTCCCTTTTGACCCCTAATAGTGATTATCCTAGCGTAATGTGATATTAGAAGATAGATCAAGGGAGTTAGCCCTTTCAAACATAGAGATATGTCCCTTATAGTAACTTGTCTATGAGGAGAGATAGTTCAATGTTATCCTAAAATCAAGAAGGTTTCTTTATACTCTCTAGGGTGAAATTTTAGGCTATAAATTTTTTGGCATGATCAATGGGACATGAAGTCCTAGAAGTTTATTAAAGGTAGATGTTGGATTTTACAACAAAGAGCTATAACAATCCACTTCCTGTAGTATCTGGTGACTCCAATGTTTCAATATTGGCTAAAAACTAGTGCACTCTTTAATTCATTAGGTAAACACAAGTTATATCACCAAAGTAATTCCATTTTATTTTCAAGAGCTTCCTCCTTATTCATATAAATCAAATAGATTTGAAAACAGCCATCCCTATCTAAAGAAGTCATATTTTTCTCATAATCCCATAATAAAGTTCTTGATTCCCCCATTCTTGTAAATTCCTAAGGCCACCATGGCAATAAATCATCCTTTTGTTTCCTTCAATGGCTATATTCCTCTAAGACTTTCCCACTATGATTATATCCCCATGTCTACCCTCAAAAGTGTTCCATATTACACTAGTGACACTTTTGTCACCCCTATTGAGCATATAAGAAATATTGATAACTTTTTTAATATCCATCACATCATATAAGAGAACATTACAATCAGATTTTTGGTTGTCTCCTTCAAGGGAAATGTTCTTGACTCATATGTAACATTGGCACCTAAATTAATCACCACTTGGGATGAGATAGGAGATACATTGAGAAGAAGATTTGAAGACAAGAGTGACAACTTATCATCAACTGATTATCTAACCAACATTAGGAGAGTACCTCAAGAATTCATTTAAGACTTCAACACAATATTTTAGAATACATGGGATAGATTCCCAATCATGGTAGGACCAAAAGCTCACCATGTTTTCTTTTACTATCTTAAAGCATTTGATAGTGACATTTCATTGATGATACAATCTATGGGAGGTAGCACTCTATCTAATGCCTATAAAGTGGCCATTAGTGTAGATAATTTTTTGATTCAAGATGGTAATATTTCACTAAGACCTCCCATGTCTCTCTTTCCTAATTTTCAAACTTCTACACCTATTGTTGATCCTATTCCTCCACCTAAACATAAGCATGTTACCTCTAGCCAACTAATCAAATCTGATAAGGTAGACAAGATGAGAGATATGGAGTAACAGATACTATTTATAAAGAGGATTATCTAACAAAATAAAATTAGGCCTTTCTAAATCCACCATCCACCCAATCAGTCTTACCCTAACTATCAAGTTAATAGGCCACTTTTCTCAAGTCATCTTCAAGGTCAAAGATAGCTGGTCCATTCTAATCTATATGGTGGTTACAATCCCAATGATCCTTACACCTCAAGGTCATTAGTTTCTATTCAAAATAACCATACCCAAGAGCACAATAGTTAGCCTTCATTGCATCAACCTTATGATCCATCTCCCTATGTCAATGAGTCCTTCAATAAAGACTTCATGGAAAATTTGGGAACTATGATAGTTATGTCTCAAGATAAATTACTAAATATAGGAGTGGGTGATGGAAAGAGTGTTTATGTTGGTTATCCATTGGTAAATTTTATAAATATGACTCATGTGCAATCAATTATCAAGGGCAGTCAAGCATTAATACAAATCTTATAGCTGTAAACATAAGGATCAAGATGAAGATAGTTGAATAATTTCAAGGGGATTCTAATGGTTCTTTAATGAATGTTAAAAAAAAAAAAATGGAAAGTATGTATAATACTATTGCAAATGCATAAGTAACTCAAAGAGATCATAATGTTAGAAATGATGTCATGCCTCAAAATTCTCAAGGTGTAGTTAGAATGATTACTACTAGTGGACAAGCAAAAGTTAATTGTCCTTTTACTAACATTGTAGAGTTTATGAAGAGGTCTCATGTGAATGTGTCAATGTGGGATACATTTAAGACACATGGACAAGAAAACTTGCTTTAAGAGGAGTTGTCCAAACTTAGTTTGGAAACTAAACAACCTAGTAGAAGAAACGTAGCCTTGAAAAAACCATGAATCCTAATGAAAGATAGTCAAGCAAAGTTTAAAGGATAGAAAAACCTCTTCATTTATATTTATCCATGATTATTGGAGATTCATTGGTACATAATTATATTATTTAGAGTGGATCTAGTACTTGTGTCATACCCAAGCAAGTAACTAACAAATTGAACTTAAAGCATGAGCCTAATGCCAAAGGACTGATACAATTGGATGGGCCAGTTTCCAAGACCATTAGTATAATCAAAAGTTTGAAAATTATTCTCCATGATTATCATACCTTCACCATTTCTCAATATTTTGTAATGGTAGATGTTCCTCCTCATTTTTCAATTTGTTTGTCAAGAGAGTTCACTACTAAAATTGGAGGTTTTTTGATTTCATATTGGTCCTACATGTGTTTTAAGATTAGATATGGTACAAACATGGAAACCAATTTAAAACCTCTCTCTAGATTTTATGTTTAGCCTTATGTTCCTTACACTTCTAACATGAATTGTGATGTCATTGAAAAAGATGATCACCCTAATGATTAATAACCTCTAACACTCAATGGCATATATGATCTATATCTTGATGAGTGAGGAGTTGAGCAAGGTGTATTTAAATAAACTAGTCTTGGAACTTATATCCTTCATGAATATTATTATGGAATCCTTGAGGAAGATATTGATATAATATTAAAAAAATATTCATGAGGAAACTATTTTATACACATGAGTGATGATGTGAGTATCCTAGTTATGTCAAAATATGATAGTCCTAATGAGTATTCAATTATGCCTAAATAAGAAGAGAACATTCATGAACATGAACATCATGAAGAATAAAATTACATGTGGTAATAATTAAATGTCATTATATAGGAATTTGAGGAGTTGAATAGGTTTACAAATTTTCAAGAAGAGTATAAACCTAATGACAAGGTTAATCATGCACTAAATAAGCACAAGGAGGAGCTTGAGATCTCTACCAAGAAATAAATAACATTGATAGACCAAGATGCATTTTAGGAGTATAAGGAAGAGTTTGACATATTAATTGATCAAGAAACAATTTTGGTAAATCAAGAAAATGCTATTGATAGCTTACAACAACAAACATATCATGTCTCTAATGAATTTGAAGTTTAGAGGGCAATGTGATCTCCAATTATCATATTAAAGACTGTCAAGTGATCATGTCAAATTTCAAGAAATATGTCAACTCAAACAAGCTTTCAAGAGATCTAGGTGGAGTATTTATGATATATCTAAGTGGTACACTTCTAGTCACTAGAAGTTCCAAAATTGGTAAGTCACTTGACTATCTCCATCAATAAGTGTTCATTAACAAGTATTCATCATACAAGGATCTATTTTCTTGGAGTAAAAATGATGTAAGGATAATTTTCATTGACCCTAGTTGAAGTAATGAAGAGTGTTTTTTTACCTCAAGTGTTTTGAGGTATTGTACATACTAAGATAGGTGTGTGTCTTTGCTTATGTTTTGGTGTGTTTTCCCTAAGTGGTCATGAGAACACAAGTGTGTTTCTTTTTTTTTATCTCATGTACTTGTTTCCTCATTGTGTGTGTTACGTCTAGTGTCCTTTCAAGGCTTATTATTGTCAATAATAGTGTATAGGTGATTCTATTACCCAAGGATAGGAGAAGGCTACTAGTCCTTAGCAAGCAAGCTTGTTACCCCTAGGAGATCACCAAAATGTTAACCCAATTTGACCCTAGGTTAAATTAGGTCAATGCCTTATATATTCAAACTTTATATAAGGTATTTCTAAGTCATAAAATGGTCAAATGGTCATGTTTATGGTCACATTATATGTTTCATATTTGTTATATGTGTCATTATCTTAATATTCCTTTATGTCACCTTTTAGGCCATTCTAATGAACTTTTATGATTTATAACTAGAAAGACAAATTTTCTAGAAGAATATAATGTACCATGTGTCAGATAAGTTTCAAGGAATAGTTTTTGAAATGATAAATTATAGGTTCAATGTGGAAATAAAGAGATCACTACAAAATAGGTAGTTAAAGGTAGTTATACATATAAAGATAATACATCTAGCACATGTGAGACTTTAGGGGTTACCTTCATATTACCATAAGTTATTTTCATGTTTAATAAGATTTAATAGGTATAAATATACCAAAAATTGACCTCTCTCTCTCATCGCTTTCTTGGAAAGGTCAAATAAGTCAACCAATTTTCTATTGGTATGGATAAGAGGATAAAAGTTGGTCTGAGTGCACTTGGGGATTGAAATTATTCTTTATGAGCTCTCATTACATGGTCATGGTTTAAATATTGGTGGAATTTACTTCATAAAAAAACACTTAGACTATTAATTCCTCCAAAATACTTGTAAATATCTAGCACCTTAGCTTTTTCATCTGATTGTAGTTGTATGTATGATTAAAATGGTTCTCATAATATTTAAAAGCATCTTCCTTTATTTCATCTACTTTTAAATTTGGTTTGAATGTGTGGATGTGAAAGGATTAGTATATTACCTTAATTATGCTATAAGAGACCACAATTGAAGTTTGTAAATAGTGTTTTCATCAAGTGGCAATGTTTGTCTCCTATGAGTGACTTAAAAACAAGATATTAAACCTATATCACTCCTCTTAAACCATGGAAGATATTTTATCCATGGTATATTTGAATTGAGGTAACTTAATGTTTATTGATATGAGTTTATAATATACTAAGTGAATAATGATAAGATATCTGATATACACAGTCACCTGTATGTTTGTATAAACATATGTAGGGCTATCTAAAACCTAAGATACATGTTGTATTCAATATCATGAATTGAATGGATTTATGAAGTCATTCAGGGTCCCATAGCATATTCAAGGCTAGTTTAATTAACATATAGAGGTGTAGAGTTAATAAATTTGCTTAATGGAACTTATTACATTAACTTCTCTGAGAAAGGGATATTGCCTACACAGTGTCATATGTTGGTTGAAGACTATGAGGTCTATGTGAGACTAATGTTTTCATTATTATATATTTGACCTAAAGGTAATGTAAAAACATGAAAGTAAGTTGATAGGATATAGATAATTAGGCTTGAGTGACTCCCAAGATAAGCATGTTTTAATTGTAGGAATTTAGTAAACTACAGTCTTATTTGAGCCTAAATGAACTTATAGCTTGCAAGTGACTTATAGACTAATGATAGTGGAATAAATATATGATCCAAAAGAAAGAGGTAGGTATATTTAGGTGTGATATATTAGTGAATATAAGGGAACCAAGTTAGTTAATCATAGTTTTCAAACAAGAAAATTTCCACCTACAAGAATTCTTGATTCTCCAAATGAGTACCTACAGTCTTACATAGCCATAGATTAGCTCATACTAGTGAAAGATGCAAGCTTAGCTAATTATCAAAAACATGAAGTGAATGTATATATATAAACCACTTGTATAATGGTGATTTAAATTTCCATGGTTCTCTAAAATGAACATAAAAATCTATGGGATTCCTTTTAATTCTTCCAAATTTCCACCTACAGGTGATAGTCAACATAGTCTACAGACCGGCCTAGGCAAATTGAGAGTCCATGTTTTAGAAGATATGAAAATATGTAGGATAGTATTACCATGTTTAAAAAAATATAATATTTGTAATATAACATTGATATGTGATATTTTTAAATAATAACACCAACCTAAAATCATAATTTTGAAGTTTCTCAAACTCTATCAAACCCTACACAGTTATTAGACCCGAAAGCCAGTCTTGAGAGTTTGTAGTGTTGATAACTCTAAAGAGGTGATAAAGAATTTAAATTTTGTGAATTATCTACTAATGAAATAATATATCCCTACATATTATCATTTTTGTCAAAAAAATATGGGAAATTTCTCCTATTTTATCACAGACATAGGGTACTCCATATGCAATCCATCATATAGATCAAGATATATTGATGGGAAAGGAATGAATGGCACAATATTGAGTGACTATTGAATATTTTATAAGGTTTATAGGATGATTATTAAAGTGATAAAAGAACCCAAATTCATTATAAACCCTCATAATGTTTAAACACATAGTCAAACATAGCTAGGCCTAAAACTAGGCATGTACCCTCATGGCCTCTACCTTGATTCATATGACTACATGACCTTCCTAATCAGTTTGAGAAACCTTATATGAGAGTTGGATATTGTTTTAAATAATTTTTTTCCATTTAACATCACATAATTGACCATTTTGGTCTAACCTTCTCTTAGGGCTACTCATAATGTATTAAAGGAGCTTGAGAGCCAATTTCGTTCACTCATATCTATATAAAGGTTATGCATGAGATCTCAAGAATCTAGGGAAAGTTTAGGGTGGTATTTATATTGTTATTAGTGTAATTTTTTTGGAGTTTTAGTTTTTGTATTTTATGAATCATTTTTAACAAGCAAAACCTCCTAAAACCATCCTAAAACCCTTGTACAAACTTGATGGAAAATAAATTAGTGAATATGCATCCAAAAGTGGTTAAGTGATTTGAAAGGTGTTTTTAACATGTTTATCACTCTCCCAGGGTCCTCATCATCTAGTTTATCTATACCATCACTTATACAGACATGCCAAAATCTAGGTTTTATTTAGGTTTTGAGGTGAATTATAGGTACAGAGGAGAATTAGTAGATGAAAGCCATTGAGAGAGGTTTATAAGGACTTGTTATAAATACATATACTCATCTCTCACCCTAATTAATCATGAAAATCCCTCTAATAATCCATTCATTGTAGGTAGTATGAATAAGCATGGTGAGAAGACAATGTGATAACCTAATGTGATAGTGAGAGAGATGACATTGACTCTTTTGAGGTCTATTTGATAAACTAGAGGACAAATATGTTCTGAATAGATATCCTATATTCCTTAAATGAAATTATTTTAGGTGATAAGTGTGAAGGCCTAGTCCTATAAAGCTAATGAGTGGCTACAAATAGTGAATGACAAGCTACAAAGGAGAAGTCATCAATTGAAAGGCATAGATGAATGTTATAAATCTCTTTTCCAACCTCCCATGTTATGACATATGTGTTAAAGACTTCCTAAGTCATTATTAATAAGTCAAGTGACTCTTCATCATCAAGGCAGTTTCAAGTAAGACAATCAAGAGCTCTATGCCAATTTGAGGAATATGTCATGCTTCAAATGGATACTTATCCAAGAAGACCCTCATATCCTATTCTTCACTTCATTATATGGAATTGTAACTAGTTTATAAAGTTTGACACTTGTCCTTGTGACTATTGAACTTTATTTCTTCTCTCTCCTCTCCTATGTTACATATATTTAAGACTTTTTGGCTTTGTAATGGATTCATAATTATTATGGAAAAACCCTACTTATATTGAAATCTCATTTGCCTTTGAATAATTTTTTTTAAAGTTGATTAATTCTCTATAATCTTTTGCATAAGTTTTTCAAGTGGTTTATGTGGTTGACAAGTGATTAATATGCTCTCCTTGCTTCCATTCTATTCTTGCATGTTTTGTGTGAGTGATATCTCTTCTAATAGGTTTCATAAAGTGTATGTATCTATTAAATGTGTCTTGAAGTGTGAGAGGGACTAGTAGTGTCTAGTATTAGAACTTATTTTCACCCACCTATAGATATGCATATAAATATACCTATATGAGAAATACTTATACTAGAAGGACATAGAGTTGAGGTCAGTTTTAGTATTCTTCTTTCTTAGTGTAGATGAAAGTGTGTTGTGTGGAGTTATCTTTGGTGTATCACCTCATTAGCATAGGATTATTTTATGTCTCCTTATTCCATTTTCACCCCTAATAGTGAATATACTAGTTTAGTGTGAGCCTATAATATAGATCAAGGGAGCTATCCATTTCAAATCTAGAGATCTATGTCTTATAGTGTTAGTCTATGAGGAGAGATAGTTCCATGTTATCCTAAAATTAAGAAGGTTTATTTAACTTCTCTTAGGTGAAATTTTAGGCTATAGAAATGAGAAAATATGATAGTGGAGGGAATGAATGATTATGATCTCATGAATACCTTACCAATTTTTCACCATGAACATTAAGAGGAAGCTTTATTCATGGACCTTTAGGGTCAATAATGTTCAAATTGCTAAAACCCTTCATGGTGAAAGTTCAAGCTTTTGGACCCATTTAAGAGGTCATTATTGTGAAGGTTATTTTAATTAATTTTCATGAACCATTAAAACATGTTTAATGGATTTATTTATGACAAAGGGTGTTTAAAGGTTTAGAGACCCAAGATAACCTTTCTTGACCTTAACAAAAATAGGCCTACAACTAGTCATAAGGGAAATTTGAGTGTTAATGTCTCTATAGGCATGATAATGAATTGAAATTTGGTAAATGGGGTTATCATCATTGTATTAATGCATCAATTCCATTTTAAAATTCATTAAAATAGGGGACATACCCACTTTTTTATCTCATACCTAGCCCATTCCTTTGGCAAAGGGCAGTCATTAGACTAGGGGGTCTATTTGAGCTCAAAGAAAAAAATAAGTAGGGAAGACCTCATGCAGGTTCCTTGAGGAAATTAATAGTGATAAAAAAAAATTCCAAACACTCTAAAGAGGCACCAAATCTTAGGTTTCAATATAAGTGCCCTTAAAGTCTAGCAAGAAGGAGACAAGCCTAAACCCCAAGACCCCTGACCAATATACCAAATGCATATATAGAGGTGATGAGCACTAAAAAATCATGTTTAGTCATGGGGGGTTATTTTTTATATTTTTATTAACCTCTCCTATAACTTATAATGAGTTTTGAGACCCAAAACTCATATTAGACCTCTATCAAGTCTAAAGAGAACTAAGCAAGCCACTCAAAGAACAACTTTACATATTCATACCATATCTCACACTTTTCATGGGGATATTATTCATTTGGGATAGGACACTAGGTAAGAAAATAAAGTTTTAAAATTGGAAGGAGGTTAGTTTGTGGTTTATTCTTTATGAATAATCATTAAGACCCCAAACAAGTCTTAAACCCTTCTAAAACCTTGATTATGACCAATCAAGGGAAATGGACCTAAAATGTAGATTTAATGAAATATTTTAATCCTAAAAACTAATTTATATTTTTTAATACTATAATTATGTTCTCCACATCTATATATTCCATAATTGTAGTTATATGGACTATTAGAATTGCCTTATTTTTGCATGTTTTTGGTGTTTTTTAGGTGTTTTGAGAAGGGGAGAAATTACCAATAATTGTATGATGTAAATTTAATTTATAATATATATTAAAGTATAAAAAACACATGGTATAATTTTTATGTGATCAAACTAGGCCTATTTTCCAAGGTAGTCCCAAATAGGCTCAAAATAAGACTAGGTAGCAATGTGATTTCTTGGTTTGCTTATTTTCACAAGGTCTTAGGACCCCAAAATTGAAATTGAGGTTTTTTATAATCTAATAAAATTTAATCACATATTTTTTGGTGATTTCACATGTGTGGTATATTTATGGAGTAATATTTTTACTTTATAGGCCTTTGAGGGGTAATTAGGCCTAATTTGGGAGAGAGAATGAGCTAGAAAGTACACTTACACTCAAAATATGATAATAAAATTGTGTGAATATATAATGGGATATATGGTACTCAAAAATATGTTAATTTTTCCATAATCATCTCCAATTTCTTCTAGACAATGAGCTTTACCTATTATGAAGGCTACAAGGATTTGAGAAGAAATTCAAGGTTTTGGTACAAAACAAGGTGTTTTTGAGTGATTAATGGATTAAAATGTCTTTATATAGGTATAATATGTTATTTATAGAGCATAAATGAAGTAAATTTTCACTCTTGAATACAAAATACACTTTTCCCTTGTATGCCATGTTTAGGAATGAACTTTTCAAGGGGTCAAAACACAAAATCATTGCATAAGGATTCTAATAAAACTTTTAAAGGATAATACATATTATATATGCCACATATAAGGTATTAAAATTTAAAGGATAAGCTTTGAAGAGTTGTAAATGTCTAAAAAGGTCTCATTTCTCCAAAAACATGTTCTCTCCTTCCAATGTCCAAGCTTGTTGAAGGAGTCAAATAAGATACTAAAGAGCTTCTAACATCCCATTAATCATGGAGATACCTCATGAATTTCCTATAATAATGTTTAAATTATTAATTAATGAAGGATTAAAGTCCTATTTTCAAGGAGGACTAACTCTTTAATAAGGAGACAAGAGCTAGTATATAGGGGGTCTAACAAGGATATAGGCACTCTCCAAGTGGTCAAGGCTTGACTAATCATAATTAATATGTTTCCAAACCTTATAAATTCATAATAATATCTCATATATTCTACCCTATGGACATGAAAGTTTGAAAAGGTTGGATAAAGTACTACATAGAATTTTAAGGAGGGCAAAGACCAAGTTTCAGACCCCTATTTTGGGGTTGATTTGTCTCCTATCATTTTATTTCTCTATTTATAATAATTTTTCCATAATTTTTAAGGATGATTTTATTTTTTTTGTGATTAAAGTCTTCCAAATTTTTTACTAACTTTTTGAGATAAATAAAAATCTTTTGTTCCTCTATTTTTAGGTTTTTTGGTGAAGTGAATGTGTTTGTCATTGATATAGCATTGTGAAGCATTTGTTTTCATATGTTATTTTATATTTTTTTAACCTTAATGTCAGATATTTTATGTTATACATGTCATATTAAATGTCAAAATCAACTCTAATATAAGCATTGGATGTGAATTTAATTTTTTTGCATTCCTTACAAAAACTGAATTTGTCAAGTCCTTGTGAAACACTATTATAAAAGTCTTTATTGAAGTGTATAGAATGTGTGTAAACTTCTCCCTTCCATAAGAGTTTATATTACAAGCATAAATGTTCATATGATATTGGTTCATCACCTTAATTCCCAATTTACATTTCAATTCCATTACAAGTATCATCCCTTTCCCCCTTTTCATAATTAGAATCAATTTTTAATGGGTCTAAGAAAAAAATTTAGTGAGAGAACCAAGGGAACCATCCCTCTCTAGATATTCTCTCCCTTCTAAATTCATCCACACTTAAGATATATTTCATGTTTCAGTAGGAGTGAGAAATAACACACTTTATCTCAAGGGCACACTCCTAATTGACAATAGTATCCTCACTGATAGACATGGGTGATGGTGGGCCTACTAGAGGATATTGAGAAGAATATAGAGTAGTTGAAGTAGATTTAAAATAATCTTTAATAACCTTGGGAAGACTTACTTCAGTGATTATTTTTAAAGAGGAGAGATGTGTCATTATAAAATTTATCTTCCTCTATCCACCAAAAGTAGTTGCATATAAGGGAAAGTAAATTTGATCTACAAATCAATCTTAGATCAAATAAGATAAATCAAAATAACCCTTCCACTTTTTGGTACATTAATAAAATTGGTGTCATGAATAATATGGATCTTCTATACCTAACTAAGGGTTATCTTACCATACAATATCACTAGAGAGGGTTTTAAAACCTCTAGGTAATCAATACCACACATTAACCCTAGCTAGGTCCTATGTTTTCTTATAAAATTAAAGGACAAATTAAATTAAATCTAATCTAGTGTTCATCAAAGTATGTGGTATAAATGGGGATAATAAACATAAAAGTAGACATGAAAATAAGAACTCTAATCAAGTCAATATAGATATAATCCTAATGCATAGAGAGATATATACATTCAAAAGACATTACTGATTCTACTTCTATCTATAAAAATAGATGATTAAGAGTTATAAATACTTACATTGAATATGATCCCACCAAGGCTTAATCTCTACCTTGGCCAATGGTTCATTTTAAAATGTTGTTGTGGTTTGTAAGGATCACAAAGATAAGCGATATCTAGGATATATGAATTCTCTTGTGTATCCAAGACTTGTTCACAATATAATATTCTTCTCTCCAAGTGTAAACCATATACAATGACTCATAAAGTATAATGGTGGAAGATTATATTGTAAATAAATTCAAATGAATAATTATCTCTATCTCTCTAATGAAAATGGCAAAAATTATTTGTTTATATATCCAGATCTAACCCTAAACCCTTATAAATTTTTACTCATCCCAATTTACCAAGGTTATTAAATAAATAAATTATTATGGCCCCATAATATGTTGGTTAGGTTTACCTAATCTTTTAATGTGCTTATTTTTAATAATAGGCTCGACCCATGTGACTGTATTTGGTAAATGACAAAATGAAATTTTGGCTTAGGTAGGGCCTATTTGAGGTGGTGAATTGCTTGGAAGAGCATGTAAGGTAGGTTTTAAATCTTAGGTAAATTTATAGGAGAGGTTTTTATTTGTTTTAAGTGGTGGTATATGGGTTAACAAATAGTTTACCCACCCCTTTCTTGGTTCACCCTTTAAGTCATGCACTTACAAAGTTTGAGTCTCGATGAGTTACTATAAGAGAGAAAGCATAATTAATTAAGAAATTTAGAAATGTTATGTATATACATATACCCCACTCATATCTCATTACATGTCACATAGTTGTAACATAGGATGGTACTTTGGCAAAAGAACATAAAAGCACACAATGTTGAGCTAAGTAGATTTCAATAAGAAGTGAATAAGATAAATGAAAGGATAAAATTGAAAAATGCATACATTTACGTGCCTTAGTTATTTAGAATAAGAAGGAAGTGAAATAAATGTGAAGGTGTCCAATGTAAGGAATGTTAGGCAAAACTATAAAATAAGCAAAAAATTGAAATTTTTGAAAAATATACATGTAGTATGTGGAAACACTCTCTATGACATTAGTATTCTATAACATTTTTGTTTAGAAAAAATAACTAGTAGAAACAAATTTATTAGTGAAAAATATAATCTATTGGTAAATGGTTTTGAATATTAAATATAAATAGGGTGAAAATTAATTCATTTTTTTATTTTTACCATTCTAATAAAATATTATTGTAAGAGACCTAGTTGAGCCTTGCGAGTGATCATGGTGAGGAGATGACAACTTCAATGTGGAGGATGCCTAGAAATTATAGTTGGTGTATCTCAAGTAAGTGATGAACTAATTTACAAAAAAATGGTAATTTAAAAAAAAAAAGCTAGATATAGAAAAATAGATATTATAAGAAACATAGATACAAAAAATGACCCCAAGAAATTTTTAGGTAAACTAGGGGTAAAATGAAATACTAGGTAGGAAAAGATTAGACTAATAAATACCTAAGGAATTTATGGTAAATGGTTTAAAAGTCATCAATACTTTCTAACAGAATAATCCTTACCAACTAAGTTTGAAAAGGTGAGAGAAGTCAAGGTTGCTAGCTACATAGAAGAGGGCCAAATTAGTATTGTTGGGGGTGGCCAATTGCTTAAAAAAGGGCTGACTCGATTAAAAAATAGACATGATACAATGTAGTACATAGTAGGAGGTTGATACAATGTATTAAATGAGGTTAACAACATGGTAGAGGTTTAATATAGTATACAAAGGATGGGAATGGAAAATTTAGTATAAAAAAGGCTACTTGTGTTTGCAATAATGGATTGACCGTATAGCATATGACCAACTTAGTATGGCAAAGAGGTGATAAGGCTAATTTAGTATTAAAAGGGCTAACAATATAAGAAAATATGACAAATAATAAAAGTAGGATGATGAAATAGTTAATTTTTAGTATTTTAATAATTTTTAAGAATGTATTTTATTATTATTACATCAATATCTAATATATTCTTTGTTGTTTAATATTATTTAGAAACAAAATTTTTGGTACCTAGTTGATGCATCATGGTTACCATATTTTTTAGATAAACTGTCAGATGTGGATTGAGCTCAGATAATTTCCTTGGGATTTTAAACCAACATGGAGATGAGGAA